>SJYW01026589.1:0-65978 GCA_006410735.1 Raphicerus campestris
GATTGTTCAGAATATCATGACAAGTCCACATATTCACACGTGTATATTATCCACATATTTAGTTTGTACACATTGCTTTGGCCATGTCGTTTTCACTTAACATAGCTTGAAAATTAAATCTGCTTTAGTATCTATATTAGCTTAAATATTTTTCAATGATATATTTTATCCATTGTATAGAAGTAAATAATTCATTGTTTCTTCACTAGTAAGTGTAAATAACTATTTATATTTATTCTAAATTTTGTTCTGTTTCTATCACTGTCAGCACAGATGTCATTGTACACACGGTATTTCATGTATGAGAAATTGTCCGATACATTATCACAATTTGATGACAAAATACTTTCAAAGAGATTGAGTCATTTACTCTTGTCTTAACCATGTCTGAGNTATTTATTCTAAATTTTGTTCTGTTTCTATCACTGTCAGCACAGATGTCATTGTACACACGGTATTTCATGTATGAGAAATTGTCCGATACATTATCACAATTTGATGACAAAATACTTTCAAAGAGATTGAGTCATTTACTCTTGTCTTAACCATGTCTGAGGATGTTTCCTTCAGTTGTGGCCAATGTTGTGTGTTATCAAATATTTGCTGCTGAGAACCATGTAGGAAAATGCATACTGTAATTTCAAACAGTATTTCCCTTAAATATGGAGATTAAGTTCCATACGTTGAGAAATGTTTGTCTTTTTTTGTCAATTATCTGATTATTGTCTTTGCCTATTTTTCAAATTAGGTTCCATATATTCATCTTGTAAAAGCTATACTTGTAATGCATAGCTTACAACAAAACATCCCTTCAGTGTCTGTGGGGTGTTGGTTCCAGGATGCCCCACAAAGATCAAAATCTACAGATTGCTGTCTCTTATTTTAAAATGAACTAGTATATTCAGATGTACTTACCTGTGGCTTGTTGGAATTCATGGATAGGGAACTGTGGATACAGGGCCCTGACTATACTTAAATTAATTCTTTCAATCAATCAAGAAATTAAAGGCACTTGAAAAGTCACACTTCATTTTTTATGATATTTTAATTTTTGGAGTAAACAAACACAAAATGCTCTATAAGCGGGATTTGGTTGATTACCTCTTGGGCTTCCCTGATAACTCAGTTGGTAAAGAATCCACCTGCAATGCAGGAAACCCTTGTTTGATTCCTAGGTTTGGAAGATCTGCTGGAGAAGGAATAGGCACCCACTCTAGTATTCTTGGGCTTCCCTTCTGCAAAGAGGGACACCTGGGTATGATCCCTGGGTTGGGAAGATCCCCTGGAGAAGAGAAAGGCTACCCACTCCAGTATTTGGGCCTAGAGAATTCCATGGACTATACAGTCCATGGGGTTGCAGAGGGTTGAACACAAATCTTTGGACTGCAACACACCAGGCTTTGCTGTCTTACACTATCTCCCAGAGTTTCCTTGAACTCATGTCCAATGAGTCAGTGATGCCATCCAACCATTTCATTCTCTGTCATCCCTTTCTCCTCCTGCCCTCAATCTTTCTCAGCATCAGGGTCTTTTCTAGTGAGCTGGCATCAGATGGCTAAAGTATTGGAGCATCAGCTTCAGCATCAGTCCTTCCAATTAATAATCTGGGTTGATTTCTTTTAGAATTGACTGGTTTGATTTCCTTGCAATCCAAAGGACTCTGAAGAGTTTCTTCTAGAACCACAGTTCGANTTTCCTTGAACTCATGTCCAATCAGTCAGTGATGCCATCCAACCATTTCATTCTCTGTCACCCCTTTCTCCTCCTGCCCTCAATCTTTCTCAGCATCAGGGTCTTTTCTAGAGTGTTGGCATCAGATGGCTAAAGTATTGGAGCATCAGCTTCAGCATCAGTCCTTTCAATTAATAATCTGGGTTGATTTCTTTTAGAATTGACTGTTTTGATTTCCTTGCAATCCAAAGGACTCTGAAGAGTTTCTTCTAGAACCACAGTTCGAAAGCATCAATTCTTTGGCACTTAGCCTTCTTTATGGTCTAATTCTCACATTGGTATGTGATTATTGGAAAAACCATAGCTTTGACAATACAGACCTTTGTCAGCAAAGCAGTATCTCTGATTTTTAATAGACTGTATAAGTTGTCATAGCTTTTCTTCCAAGAAGCAAGCATCTTTTAATTTCATGTCTGCAGTCACCATCCACAGTGATTTTTTAGCCCAAGAAAATAAAATCTGCCACTATTTCCATTTATACCCCATCTATTAGTCTTCACTTGGGGATATGTTATTCTTTGATTTGTCTTTATTAGAAATATATAAAAGACATTATTTAGTAATGATAAATTTGTAGGTAAACATTGGTTGTCAGAAGAAAAACAAAACCCAGGAATATTAAATATAAATTTAACAAAAGAAAAAAACAACTATATGAAGAAAATTAATATGGAAGTTCAAAAAGAATAGAAGTGAAGACCTAACTTTATGAACAGAAATACATAATGTTATAAAAATCAATGGGTTTCCCTGATAGCTCAGTTGGTAAAGAATCCACCTGTAATGCAGGAGACCCCAGTTCAATTCCTGGATTGGGAAGATCCACCAAAGAAGGGCTAGGCTACCCACTCCAGTATTCTTGGGTCTCCTTCATGGCTCTTCTGGTAAAGAATCCACCTGCAATGATGATAAAAATCAAGTCCTAATAACTTATGGTAACTTACTAGTGGCAGAGTGTTCATTTGATTTAACTTTCTGGTTATATAAGATAAATTTTATTTTTTAGTAGTTAACAACTATACATTATGCAGATATAGGAAATATTCTACAAAATAACTGTCTTTCTTACATTATTACATAATTATCCTTTCTAATAAAAATTCTATTTATTTTCCCACACAGTACTTGCATCCTAAAATTTATATGAAAAAATAAAGAACAATTAATAAGCAAGGTGAATTTGATGAAAAAGAAAAGGAGAAAAGAAAAATGATTGGTTCTAATGAATAGTTAAAAATATTGTAAAGTTATAATAATTTAAAATGTGGCATTTGCTAAATGGACAAATGAATCATTATATAAACATGAGCCATAAATATTCCTATGNAAAATTTATATGAAAAAATAAAGAACAATTAATAAGCAAGATGAATTTGATGAAAAAGAAAAGGAGAAAAGAAAAATGATTGATTCTAATGAATAGTTAAAAATATTGTAAAGTTATAATAATTTAAAATGTGGCATTTGCTAAATGGACAAATGAATCATTATATAAACATGAGCCATAAATAATCCTATGGAAAATTTGCTATTTATGATGAAAACATTAAAAAATAGAACTTTAGAAATGTATAAATTTGGAATTTATAACTTAAATACAAAATAATGTACAAAATGTACAAAAATAATGTTAAAGTTTGTTTATAAAAGATGTATTACCTTTCCATACTGACATATATTTGCAAAGATATCTCGAGATAAGTAAGCAAAAAGCTAACAGTTTTTCTACTTCTTACAAGGTATAGTATTTTAATCAGTGGAGGACAAGCATAGGAATGGTCATCTTGTATATAGGGTTTATTTTTAGTATTTTTAAATCTAGTTAATAAATGTTCCGCAAATGAATACAAAATATTAGGAAATACAAGAGCGATATCTTAATACTATTGGAGAGAAAAGGTTTGTTAATAAAAATATATGAAACTAGAAAAAATATGTGTTTCAAGGAGAATATACTTAAGGATAAATATGGAATTTATCTTAGTGATGGTTAATTATTTTGTTAATTGGCAGTCACTGGGCTGAAGAAAATAATTCACCTGTGTTCATGTCACTTCAGTAGTTTCCGACTCTTTGTGACCCTAAGGACTCATAGCCTTCCAGGCTCCTCTGTCAATGGGATTCTCCAGGCAAGAATACTGGAGTGGGTTGCCTTCCTTACTCCAGGGGATCTTCCTGACCCAGGGATAGAAACTGCGTCTCTTATGTCTCCTGCATTGGCAGGCGACTCTTTACCACTAGCGTCACCTGGGAAGCCCAAATTAACTCACATACGTCTTCTTAATTAATAGTCCTGGGAAGCATAGCATCCACTCAGCTTCTTTTCATTGTCTTTCAAACACTATCCCAAAGTTTGGTTGATTTCTATCATTTTTTTTCCTTTTTGTTAACATAAAGTGTTTTTTTTTTTTTTTTTTTTTTCAAAAAAAGAACTATGACCTAAAGTGCATCAGTTTCTCAGAGGATTTGTCCTGCAGTTGAGTAATACAGATCTGCTCTATGAAAAATGCATAGCCATGTTTCTTTTTTTTTTTTTAACAAATTATGCTTCATATAGCAAATTACTTCAAAATGAGGAATGATTTTTTTCTAAGATTATGAGAATAGATTTTATGCACAATGGACCAGAACACTTCATAATCTGCCAACAGTGCTAATTATATGATCAGGGAACCTATAATTGTTATTAGCTGTTTACAACCCCTGAGTAGTATTTCAGGTAATGAAGAGCAACCATAGGACATCAGAAAAAATGAGGATAATTTTTCAATAAAGCAGTGAAGTGTGTGGCATGCATATTATAGATTCTTAGAAGCTGTAAATAGTGGACACAACTATATCAATACTCATCTGTCTTGTGAATGACAGTGATTGAAGTAGCTCGGGTCACCTTAATACCTTCCAAAAATTGATAAATGTCTGAACTTATAATATCCATTCTGTTTGTAAAAGTACTTCAATGATGTCCCTCATCAATATTTAGAATATCATACGAAAACTTCTTGGTCTGTTTTATTTATTCCATCCCGAATTTCCCCTTGTGTATAGTAACCTGTCAAATATCTTAAATAACTTTACCATATGACTTCCTGAATGAAATATTATTCTAGTGTAAGGGACAACCGGATTGTTCCTAAGAGCAATGGAATCTTAGAATTTCAGGAAGAACACCACCACCAAAATTCTTTCAAAGATAATGTGTTTCAAAACTTTTCAAATTACTTTTCTCAGATACCTAGGGTTTTCCAAAAACCACAATAGAGGGGTATCCTCAAAGGACTAAGAATGAAAATAGACTGTTAGGTAAGGATGTCTGTGCCCCTCTCCTACTACCCAAACATGTACACATGCCTGCTTTATCAAGAGATTCTCTGTATTTATGTTTTATAATAATCTGTAATAAGACCATTTCTTTCATCCAAGAATTCCTGTATTTATTAATAATCTGAATAACAGGGAGCCTTAGTTCAGTCTCAGACACTGTATTTAAGGTCTTTACATCTATTACTTCATTTAGCCTTGTAAGAATCCTGCAAAGTAGGTTATTATCCTCAGGTTTAAAATGGTAAAATTAAGACCCAGTGATATACAGTAACTTATTAGTGGCAGAAAGTTTTAATTTTATTGAACTTCCTGAGTATGCATGGTAAATTTCTTTTTTTTTTCATTATTAACAGTAATACATTGTACAGATAACTACAGGAGTCTTAAAGATAGCTGCCTATCTTACATTATTACTGATGTTCAGATCCCATCATCCATGATATTATAAAATAAACAGAAAATGAAACTCCTTAAACAAATTTAATGATGTTTAAAATAGCTATATAATTTAATTTGTCAAAAATCGATTGCTTGGTTAAGAGGAGAATCTTAAGCTGAGGATGAGAAAACTGTTGTGTTCTTTTCCAAGATAAAGAAAGGGTTGAATTGAACTTTCTCAGAAAATTTGGAAGTTTTACTAGGATAACTCTCTCTCTACTCTTTATCATTTGTTTTACTACTTTTCTGTATTCCTTTCATTTTTGTGTCTCTGTTTTTCCCTCTCTTCTTCCTATCATTTTCTTACCCTCTTTTTTTTGCTCTTCTTTCTTCACCTCTTATTTTCCTTACGTTATTGGACAGGAAATGGTCAAAAGGATGTAAATTATCCAGGTCCAAGATCTGACAGATTACAGTCACCTTTATCAGCAGAGGTTGCCTCAATTCTTGGTTGCTAAGCATTAGAGATCCAGCAGGAAAGGGTTCCATACTAGGATGGTTTAGGCAGAAGTATATTGGTCTAAAGTTATATATGAGATATTGGAGGAGCATTGAACAATTCTGAAACAAGAAAACAAAGGTTGTTCTTCCTTTTCCTTTCATTTATTTATTCTTCAGATATTTTGAGAGCTATGGGGTGAACAGAACAGTTATGCCCTTATGGAAAATGTATCATTCTACTGTTAATACTTAAGTAGTAACTGACAGTTTTTAGAGCCCATTTGAGACGTCAGGTGTGTTTTTTCACTTAATATTAACTACTTCTCACATATTCTAAGTGTGTTGAGTTGTCACGTGTATCTGAGAAACCAGTGGGTTTAGTTAAAAGTGTGTTTTTTTCTTTGACATATTGCTGTAAGCCTGTACTATCTAATTCAGTAGCTACTAGTCACATGTGGCTAAAATATATACATAAAATATGGCTAGTCCAAATTGAAATGTGCTGTTAAAAAAAAGATGGTCTCAAGGATTTAGTATGAAGCAAAACGTGTTTCATTCATTCATTTTATGCTGATATTTTATATAAAGGTTTAAATATAAAGACAAATTTGTTATTTAAATAGTTTCTTCTGTTTCTCTTTACACTTTTTTTTAACATAATTACTAAAAATTCAAAATGACATATTTGGCTCATATTGTACTTGTACACAGCACTGCTCTAACAAAAGCTTATATTACATTTTCTATTTTGGACCTCTTAGATCCTTGTAGTAAAACACTATTATCATCTATATCTATGCTTGAAAAAATTGTCTTTGCATAGAAAATTGCCAAAGAAATGTTAAGGTCTGAGCATTTCTGCATTTATTTATGTCCTTAAATGATACTGGTAGATTAGACAAGCATGATTTCCCTTATAGATGAAATTTTGCAATTCTTCAAGTAGAAAGCTTACTGAAGTGGAAAGGGATCTATATCTTATGCATTATACAGGCTGTCATTTAAGGACATAATGCACACTGGTCTATAGCTCTCCAGGGAATATTTCAGCCTTTCATTTAAAATGATTCAATTTAGTCCAGAGCAATCTAATACATATTGGTTACATTTTTCACAATTTTAGGTTGCAATTTGCCAGACCCCACCCACCCCGTGCAATTCTCTTTAGCTTATTATCAATCAAGAACAAATGGTACAAGGAGTACATAAGGTTAAGGATATAAGTGAATAGAAATAGTTCCTTGATATCTCCCTAGGCCCTACAGGAGGCAGAGTGGAAGTCAGTCAAACATCAAGGGCCATATCTGTATTCAGAGGTCTCCCTAAAGATATGTGAGGCAACTTTACAGTAATTTATTTTCACATCCTATTTCTAGGATGATATACAGTTTCCACAATTTATAAAAATGCTCATATGTTCATGGTAAATCTAAAACTCTCTTATAGCAGTATGTAGAATAAAAATTAGTTATAGAATTTACAAAATTAGTCCCATTTGTTCCCTGTAATCCTAGATTAAATGCTTTAGGGCACTGTAGTTTTTTCAGATTGACTTATTTCAACTAAGTAAAATGCATTACAGATTCTTATCTTTTATGGATTAATAGCTCATTTCTTTTCCTCACTGAATAATATTCATTTAATGGATATACCACATTTATTCTTTCACTCGTTTAGAGATATCTTGTATATTTTTTTCTGTTTGGGGATATTATGGGTACAACTGCTATANAGATTCTTATCTTTTATGGATTAATAGCTCATTTCTTTTCCTCACTGAATAATATTCATTTAATGGATATACCACATTTATTCTTTCACTCGTTTAGAGATATCTTGTATATTTTTTCTGTTTGGGGATATTATGGGTACAACTGCTATATGGCTTTTTATAGACAGATTTTCAACTCATTTGGGTAAATATCTAGGAAAACAATTTTTGAATCATATGCTAAAAATATGTTTATGTTTGTAAGAATGAGCCAAATTTTCTCCCCAAGTGGCTGTATCATTTTGGATTCCCACCAGTGAGAGTACCTGTTGTTCTACTTCCTTGTCAGCATGTTGAACATCTTTAAACAAGCTCATTTGTCATCTGTATATATTAACTAGTGAGGTGTCTCTTCACTATTGCCCTCTTTTGACTGTTTTCAATTTCATTGATTTCTTATTTTCAATTTCATTAATTTTCACCCCAATTTTTATTATTTCTTCTATTTACTTTCAGCTTAAATTGAACTCTTTCTTTAGTTTCCTAAGGTAAAAGCTTGGATTATTCATTTTATATTTTTATTCATTTCTAATATATGAATTCAATGTTATAAATTTACCACTTAGCACTACTTTTGCTAATTCTATAATTTGACTTGTATTTTCTCTTACATCTTGTTCAGTTTTTTAAATTTCTCTTAAAATTTCTTCTTTAGTTCATGTGACTGAGAAGTGTATTGTTTGCTTCCCAGAATATTTTGGAATTTTTTTCAGCTATACTTTTGTTGCTGATTTCTAACTGAATTCCATTGAGACCTCCAAATATACTTTGTATGATCTATTGATTTAAAATNTAATTTGACTTGTATTTTCTCTTACAACTTGTTCAGTTTTTTAAATTTCTCTTAAAATTTCTTCTTTAGTCCATGTGACTGAGAAGTGTATTGTTTGCTTCCCAGAATATTTTGGAATTTTTTTCAGCTATACTTTTGTTACTGATTTCTAACTGAATTCCACTGAGACCTCCAAATATACTTTGTATGACCTATTGTTTTAAATTTTTGGTATGTTTTATACTCAGACATAGTCTATCTTGGTAAATGTTCCATGTGAACCTGAGACTATGTATTATGCTGTTGTTGAATTAAGTAATCTATAATGTCAATTAAATCCAGTTAATTGGTGATCCATTTTAGGTCAACACTAGCTTTCCAATTTTTGGCATNTTTTGGTATGTTTTATACTCAGACATAGTCTATCTTGGTAAATGTTCCATGTGAACCTGAGACTATGTATTATGCTGTTGTTGAATTAAGTAATCTATAATGTCAATTAAATCCAGTTAATTGGTGATCCATTTTAGGTCAACACTAGCTTTCCAATTTTTGGCATGATTTATCCATCAATTGGGATTCCCAGATGGCTCAGGAGGTAAAGAATCAGCCTGCAATGCAGAAGACACAGGAGACGGGAGTTTGATCCCTGGGTCGGGAAGATCTTGTAGAGAAGGAAATGGCCACCCACTTTAGTATTCTTGCCTGAAAAACTGCATGGACAGAGGAGCCTGGCAGGCTATAGTCCAAAGCGTTGCAAAGAACTGAACACAACTGAACAAAGCATGCATCCATCATTTAGTGAAAGAGATGTTGAAGTTTCCAAATATAATAGCATATTTTTTCTATTGCTCTTTGTTATTATGTTCGTTATTGCTGCACACATTTTGATATTTTGTTTAAACGTATACATATGAAGGGCTGTTATGTCTTCTTGGAAAATTGGCTAATTTGTCTTCATGTAATGGTCTTCTGCCACCACCAGTGGTCTTCTTTATCCATGATATGTTCCCTTGTTCAGAAATCTGCCTAAACTGAAATTATAGAATCTATCTAAGCTTTGTTTTGATTAGTATTAGCATTGTAGGTCTTTCTCCAACCTTTTACTTTTAACTGATATGTCTTTATATTTAAACTGGGTTTCTTGAAAACCACATATAGTTCATATTTTTAACTACTCTGATAGTCTGTCTTTCAGTGGGTGCACTTAGACCATCACATTAAAGTTATATTGATAGGTTATATTANTTCAAGCTATTGCTCGATGAAGTGGTAGCTACGGAAACATACTTCAAAACCTAATATAAGGGGAAAAAAATATTTTCAGAGAGCAAAATACTAAAATATAATGCTGTCTTGGGGCTGTGCTCTCCTTTTTTCTTTTTCCTATTTGTACTCACTCAAAGTGCATTTTGATCTTAACAAGTGTGAATTATTCACTGAAAGGCAGAACTCTCTTTGGAATATAAAGAAACTCTTCTTTTTTTTTGTTAATTTTAAAATGTTTGAAAGTATTATCTTATTCTTTCCCTCAAGACATCCTTCTACCCAAACATACTATCCACCTTCAAAATTTCTATAATTTTGATATCATTAAGGCAAGGGCTATTTTTAACACATATTCTTTTACAGCAATAGATTAACTGATATCATTGTAGAAAAGGTAAAGTTGGTGTAGCTTTGCACTAAATGGAAATGGTCCTTAGCTCTTAGGTAAAGATAAAATGTCTGCATCTTAGTACACTGTTCCCATAATTGGAATAGCTTAATTAAAACCTTTCTGAGCTCCTTATCTCTGATAACCTATAGAGCATTACTTTTCTTTTTTAAAATGAAAAAGAAAACTGATTTAACATCAGTCTATAATTATCTTAATTTTTTTAGTAATTTTTTTTCTAATTTAATCCTACACACAGGTATTAATGGCAATATTTCACAACTTTGATTTTACTCGGGGGCCTTCTTCCTATGCACAGATCATTATCATCATCACACAGATATTACTTATTGCATTTAATTAAATGCAAAATATTTTCCCCACTCTTTACAGCCAATTTACCAATAGGTCCATTTATTTTATAAATTTTATTTTACAACTGAAAATATGGAGCAGATTGGAGAATATTTGTTAGCATGCCCAATGTTATGTAGCTAATAAGTAAGACAGTCTGTCTGATAAGAGTAACTTTTCTTCAGCTGCCACTCTGAGTTCTGTAGTTTCTATTGTGACCTGGTGCAGGTAGAGGCAAAGGAAGAGGGATGCCAGAGAGAGATGCCATGGAGAAAGGATGAGAGCAGCACAGATGAAGGGGTAACTGAGTGAGCACAAGTGGGGTTTCCAGGGAAGCAAGCAAGCAGTTTTACTGTGTAAAATGATTTGCTAAACAGCCAAGACTATTCCTTTTTAACACTGTTCTTAAACCTGAAAGTACTTAAAAGCTACAATAATTTTTTTTTAATTTCCCTTTTAAGGCCTTTTCAAGTACTTCTTAATATGTTCGCTAGCATCTTGGAAACAATGATTATTTGGAAGGAAAAACACACGGACTAAGTTTTGTAAAATATCTAAGAGGAGAGATGTATAGTGGTTTGTGTGGAGTTACCTCATGTTCTAATGGTAAGTCTATTGTTTGAGAAACATAATTGGTTTTTTTCTTAAATGGATTGTGTATGTATGTCATTGAATATACATTTTTAACAAATATTCTATAACTCTCATAGCAGATTTTAAGTGTCAAGTTGACTTGATCAGGTCATTTAGTTTTTATGTTTTCACTATAATAACGATCCAAGGATAAAANAAACATAATTGGTTTTTTTCTTAAATGGATTGTGTATGTATGTCATTGAATGTACATTTTTAACAAATATTCTATAACTCTCATAGCAGATTTTAAGTGTTAAGTTGACTTGATCAGGTCATTTAGTTTTTATGTTTTCACTATAATAACGATCCAAGGATAAAAGCAATAATATCAAAAAACATCCCCGTGTATGCACACACATACTACTCTCTTACCTCAATTATAAAAAGTATGTTAAGAACATTACTGATACAACAGAAATAATACAAATCCCCTATTTTTACAATACAAACATAATAACCATGATATGTACAGCACGTTATACTTTGTAAACATGTTGAGATGAATAAATCATTTCATTGTCTTCAAAACATTTCACTGCAAACAGAAAAGAATATTTCCTGATAATCATTCAGTGCTGAATATGATAAAAGCTACAAGAAAATATGTATATAAATAAAATCTGCAGTGGTCCTAAAAGCCAGACCTATCAACCAAAAACTTCAATGCAAAGCAGGTCTAAATATATGAAAATATACAAACTCAGATGCAATGGTTCCTGATTTCCAGAATTGTTCATTTTATGACTATGAAAAGGAGAAGGACCTTATGAACCTTGCCCCCACCCCATGTCCTCTGCCTTTTTTTGTCTGTGGACTCTTTGCAACCCCATGGACTGCAGCCTACCAGGCTCCTCCCTCCATGGGATTCTCCAGGCAAGAGTACTGGAGTGGGGTGCCATTTCTTTCTCCAGGGGATCTTCCCAACCCAGGGATCGAACCTGGGTCTCCTGCATTCCAGGCAGACACTTTAACCTCTGAGCCACCAGTGAAGCCCACAGTTTAATCATGGAAGTGAGAAAATGCAGAAACAAAAAGCAGTTAAACAGGACAAGACAATAGCAGTTTAGTTACTAAACAAAGTCAAGGATCTGTAGTTCCTTGTCAAGACCTATAGATAATATGAACCATATCTTGTGAGCTGGCTTATAGATACTAAAATCCTCACTTGGTAGAAGTTAACTATATGATGACCAGGCTGTAGCCATGACGTGTGTGTGCGCTAAGCTGCTTTAGTCATATCTGAATCTTTGCCACCCTATGGACTATAGCCCGCCAGGCTCCTCTGTCCATGGTCTTCTGCAGGCAAGAATACTGGAGTGGGTTGCCATGCCCTCCTCCAGGGGATCTTCCTGACCCAGGGATAGAACTCATGCCTCATGTCTCCTGCAGGTTCCTTACCACTAGCGCCACCCAGGAAGCCCAGGCATGACATGAGCCCCCACAGAAATTTTATGCCCTCAAAGAAATGGAAACAAACCAACCCTGGAACTGAAGATTAACTGTACTTAAAACAAAAAAGATGTCACTAGTCAGACCNCCTCATATCTCCTGCAGGTTCCTTACCACTAGCGCCACCCAGGAAGCCCAGGCATGACATGAGCCCCCACAGAAATTTTGTGCCCGCAAAGAAATGGAAACAAACCAACCCTGGAACTGAAGATTAACTGTACTTAAAACAAAAAAGGTGTCACTAGTCAGACCACCAAATGAATGATTTTAAGATGATGTCAGAGCTCACTGCTCTTTCTACATTTAGCTTCCTCTCTATTGTCTATAAAACTCTGGCCTACTGATTGTTAGTGTTGAGGGGAATCAGCCTTTGTACAGGAGTCCATCCTATCACTGCCCACTGCCTGCAATTGCTGGCATCCAAGATAAAGCAAGCTTTCCTTTCTACCCACCTTGCTTCTTTAATGCCTTTTGAGTGGCAAGCAGCTAGACCTCAACTTGCGTAAATAATTAGACACCAGAGTCTCCTGAGTATGGAAAAAAATATGAGAGAAGTAACATTTTAGTGGCTTACAAATATTATTAGTAATAATGTAATGTATCTTATGAACTATAAAGTCTATTTTTCTAAAGTTGATCCATAATTAGAAAAAGTGTTCATTGTTAATGGTTTAAGATAGTGTACTCTCAAAATATCTGAACCATCTCTTATTTTTATTAAGAAAATTTGAGCTAGGGAACTAAAACATAAATCATATTCAAATTTTCCTTTTTTAAGTAAAAAGTAATATTAAGATCATTCAGAATAAAAATTTACTTAATTTTTAAAATATTTTATTTTTAACCATAATTACTGATTTTATAATTTTTCAAATTAAATATATAATTAGTTGGGATTGTAAAAATATAAATTGACTATAAGAACATGATAAAATATTTTACATTGACTTTGAATAAAGTTGATAAATAAAACAAGACCTTGCCAGCAGGAATGTGTCACTAAACTGCATGTGTACATGTTTAGAATAATGTTGAATTCATTTTAATTAGTGTAGACTGCTTACTCTCAAATGTCAGATTTAGTGGCTTACTGTGACATCAATGCTATATTATATTTTGTGCAAAAATCTGTTTCCTTAGCAACAGGAAGTCAATGTTCGTTTCAGGGAAGTCAATAGAATTAAATAAAACATAGCTTAGTGTTAAATGCTATAGCTTAATATGGATAATTATACCCATAAAGAATATAGTACTAAATTAAAAATTTTTTAACCTCTGTAAGTAGAATGTGAACTAATATTAATTTAAAAATTCAAAATTTTATTTTAGATCTACAGAATAAAATATGTCCCCGTACATAAAGAACTTGAAACAACAAGCATGCTATTAGTTTTTAGGATTTTTTTATTTGAATAAAAAAATTTGTAATATTGTGTTGGCTTCTGCCATACAACAATGCAGAACAGCTATAACAGGTATTATTAATAAAATTGACACTATGTATCCTTGAACAAGAAAGTCATTTTACCAAACAAACTATATTTCTACCTTTGTAAAATAAATGACATTGACTAGATTGGACCTAATGTTCCCATAGCTCTCACAAATCTATGATTTAATAATTTACATCTCTCAAGTTGATAGGTTAAGACTTGGCCAGACCTGATTTCTATAGATGATGTATAGAGTATCCCAGTAGACTGAAAAACAGGTCAGGTCGTGTTAGTTATATGCTGCCAACATGGAGAGGCAGAATTAGTATCTACACTGACTATACTTAGATATTTTCCAAAAATTTATTGATAATGACCAGATTTGGGGATTGATAAATGAAGACATGAGCAAATACATATACTACATCTTGGAAAATGTCAATATGCACCATCTAAGCCAAACATCAAATTAGATAAACTTTTGAGTTCCTAAAGAGAATCCCAAGCCTTTGGTATTGTCACTGAGAAATGGAAAATCTTTGTAGTTTGTAATAGATCCCTTCCTCTTGCACTGTATCCTGAGATAGGATAAGAGAAATGGGGTCATGATCTTTTGCTGTTTTTACATTGATTGTGTTATTTCGTGTCTTTCAGTTTTTTGTTAATTTTTATGATTGTTTCACATTTCCATAAATAAGATAACTGGGGCTGCTTTGTATTCGGGAGGCGTCCCTCTCTTTTCGGAGCTTCCCTTGTGGCACAGGCAGTAAAGCGTCTCCCTGCAATGAGGGAGACTGGGGTTTGATCCCTGGGTTGGAAAGATCCCCTGGAGAAGGAAATGGAAACCCACTCCACTACTCTTACTAGGAAAATTCCATGGATGGAGAAGCCTGGTGGGCTACAGTCCAAGGATTCGCAAAGAATCAGACACAATTGAGAGACTTCACTTTCTTTTCTTTCCTCTCTTTTCTAGAAAGCAGCCATTCTTTGAAAACTTTGGCTTCTGCAGTAGAAATAACCAGTCATCCCCATCCCACCTCACCCAACCCATAAATAAGGGGATGACAAAAGAAAAATTAAGCTAGTTGCAGTGCAAAATAACCATCATTTTGCACATATCCAAACTGTGGCTCAGAGGGTATAGAATCCACCTACAAGGCAGGAGACAGGGGTTCAATCCCTGGGTCAGGATGATCCTCTGAAGAAGTGAAGTGAAAGTCTCTCAGTTGTGTCCAACTGTCTTGGAGAAGGGAATGACAATCCACCCCACTATTCTTGCCTGGAGAAATCCATGGACAGAGAGCCTGGTGGGCTACAGCCCACGGGGTCCTAAAGAGCTGAACACAACTGAGCAACTTAACACTTTCACTTTCAAACTAGGTATAGAAAAACCTAACCATCAAGAATAGAAGATGAAAATACAATTTTGGGAGCAAAGTCTGGTAAAAATAATGTAAATTAGTGCTGCTTCTTTATAAGGGCATGTTCTACCTCAAATAAACAATAAAAAAGTTTCTGAGGCTCATAAGCCTATGATAAGCAACAAATCCAATAGTGTACAATTGACATAACACCTAGCACTCATTCGATTCATGTAAGCTATTCATTAGTGTTTTTGTTATAATCATATTAATTCAGTAATAATCATCATGATTATAAAGCACTAACCTAAACAAACATGCTTTAACTTTGTAAACTGGCAGACAGTGGATTTGAAAGGCACCAGAGAATCCTCAGTCTCAAATATTTACACTATTATATATTTTCAGAATGACTGGTATCATAGATTTGATAGTTAAGCCATTGATCCTTTGGACACATTCATTTACTTTGTTTCTGGATTGTCTGTAACAAAATATTTACCAAACTGGCAAATAAAGTTGAATGCCCTGGTACAAGAACACAAAGAGATTATATAGAGAAGATGATCATTGATTTCCTACATCTCTAGAATTAGAGTTTTTAGTTGCTAAGTCTTGTCCCACTCTTTTGTGCCCCCATGGATTATAGTCTGCCCGGCTCCTTCTGTCCATGGTATTTTGCAGGCAAGAATACTAGGAGTTATCATTTCCTTCTCCAGGGGATCTTCCCAACCCAGGGATCATACCTGTGTCTCCTGCATTAGCAGGTGAGTTATTTACCACTGAGCCTACACAGAAGCCCAAATCTAGGATACAGTGACAATAAAGAAAATTATCATCCAGAAAAAATGACATAAAGTGAGAAAGCTATACAGACAAAGACACATTTTCCCTTCATTTATGAAATATCTTTCTTTNTGAGCCTACACAGAAGCCCAAATCTAGGATACAGTGACAATAAAGAAAATTATCATCCAGAAAAAATGACATAAAGTGAGAAAGCTATACAGACAAAGACACATTTTCCCTTCATTTATGAAATATCTTTCTTTAGATGAAATGAATCACTTAGTAATTAGGAAATATATTTTCTATATTTATAACCTGAAGAAAATACCTTCAGGTTTTGTAATTAGGCACTCTCCTATCTGAAATCTCCCACAAGTGGCCTGAAGCAGTTATACCCATCAGATGATTCTACATGTACTCTTTAGGAATAGCACAATCCCACAGTAGCAACATTCAAAGGTCTTTATATCTGGTAAGGGAAGAGAATCAAGAAGTATGAAGAGCTCTAAAATTATTCACCAACAAGAATTTTATAATTGAACATTATTAGGGTGTCATCTGCATGAAGTTAGGGGCCTAAGACAGAAAGGGTCTTAAAATTACTCCAAGATATAAAATGTTCAAGTTAATGTTGATAGTCACTACAAAATATGAAAAAAAAAATGTATTGACACTTCAACTACTAGAAAGTAATACTGCATAATCTGCCAGAAATATAGATGTGATTTAATATAGTTTGGCCAGTCAAACCACTTAGATTAAGTCATATATTAATGAGAGTTGAGCATGATTTTTTTTTGTTTGTTACGATTTAATTAACCCATGTAGAGTGAATATGAAAGTAAAAAAAATCTATGATTTGATTAAATGAAATTTAATAACTGAGGTTATATTCTGCTTGAAGTAGCCTAGGATTTGGGCTATATTGAGTATTAGTCTGGAAATAGATGGNAGTCAAGGCTATGGTTTTTCCAGTGGTCATGTATGGATGTGAGAGTTGGACTGTGAAGAAAGCTGAGTGCCAAATAATTTATGCCTTTGAATTGTGGTATTGGGGAAGACTCTTGAGAGTCCCTTGGACTGCAAGGATTTCCAACCTGTGCATTCTAAAGATCAACCCTGGCATTTCTTTGGAAGGAATGATGCTAAAGCTGAAACTCCAGTACTTTGGCCACTTCATGCCAAGAGTTGACTTATTGGAAAAGACTCTGATGCTGGGGGGGATTAAGGNTCTAAAGATCAACCCTGGCATTTCTTTGGAAGGAATGATGCTAAAGCTGAAACTCCAGTACTTTGGCCACTTCATGCCAAGAGTTGACTTATTGGAAAAGACTCTGATGCTGGGGGGGATTAAGGGTAGGAGGAGAAGGGGACGACAGAGGATGAGATGGCTGGACGTGAGTCTGAGTGAACTCCAGGAGTTGGTAATGGACAGGGAGGCCTGGTGTGCTGCGATTCATGGGGTCGCAAAGAGTCGGACACAACTGAGCGACTGAACTGAACTGAACTAATGTGAAACATGCCAGTGGTAATTTTATTCTACAGCCTGTGTCGTTAACATCTTACCAATGTACTCTGAGAAACAGTTTTATTTTCTTTGATATCATTGATTCAGGCTGTTATGTTTGTGCAGATGTTTCTTTATGGATGTTGTGAGATGTTTTCACTTCTTAGGACTTCAATCAAAGCCTGTAGAATGAAATATTTTTCTAAATCATAATCTACAGAGAAGAGAGTATACATATTATGAGTTATGAATAGCCTATCTCATATCAATGACAGACAAGAGTGTTATTTGAATATTGCTTTTAGAATATTCAGTTATTTATTTGTCATGTATTTGTTACCCAGAGGCACATATGAATCAAGATTCTTTTTACATAAGTTATGCAAATACTCTTTAAAGTACATGAACTCTTATACTTCTCAGTCATAAAATTGCCTTCAGGCTTCAGGTCAATCATCCTGCATGAAAAATTTTCTTGTGATTTACAGGAGGCATCACATCTGTTTCTTTGCCTAAAACCCAAGAGGAAGTTGCTATATTAAATAAAATACATTTAAATTATTGAAAGCCTGAAAATTTCCCAGTGTAATACTTCTAGCAGTCTGAGACCATTTCTCATTTTTTATTTAAATGTAAATTATACTGAGCTAAACTGAATGCAGAATCACATCAGCCTATTACTTTGTCACTTCTTGACACAATGAATCATATAATTTTGATATGGTAAATATCAACTCACACATAATTTAATCCAAAACCCATTTTTGATAACATGGGAAGCTGAAGGTGAGGGCCTATGTAGCTCTCCCAAAGCACCAGAGTAGGCAGAGTAAGAAGAGGACTAAACCATAAAGAAGGGGTGCAGTTATTTAATTAATATGGTGCATTGCTGAAATTTTCAGACCTCCTTATGCCCTGAAACTAAATAGTAAAAGAGAATCTTATTGCTTATAATAATTTCACTATCAATTTAGATTTTATTTCATTNATGCCAAGAGTTGACTTATTGGAAAAGACTCTGATGCTGGGGGGGATTAAGGGTAGGAGGAGAAGGGGACGACAGAGGATGAGATGGCTGGACGTGAGTCTGAGTGAACTCCAGGAGTTGGTAATGGACAGGGAGGCCTGGTGTGCTGCGATTCATGGGGTCGCAAAGAGTCGGACACAACTGAGCGACTGAACTGAACTGAACTAATGTGAAACATGCCAGTGGTAATTTTATTCTACAGCCTGTGTCGTTAACATCTTACCAATGTACTCTGAGAAACAGTTTTATTTTCTTTGATATCATTGATTCAGGCTGTTATGTTTGTGCAGATGTTTCTTTATGGATGTTGTGAGATGTTTTCACTTCTTAGGACTTCAATCAAAGCCTGTAGAATGAAATATTTTTCTAAATCATAATCTACAGAGAAGAGAGTATACATATTATGAGTTATGAATAGCCTATCTCATATCAATGACAGACAAGAGTGTTATTTGAATATTGCTTTTAGAATATTCAGTTATTTATTTGTCATGTATTTGTTACCCAGAGGCACATATGAATCAAGATTCTTTTTACATAAGTTATGCAAATACTCTTTAAAGTACATGAACTCTTATACTTCTCAGTCATAAAATTGCCTTCAGGCTTCAGGTCAATCATCCTGCATGAAAAATTTTCTTGTGATTTACAGGAGGCATCACATCTGTTTCTTTGCCTAAAACCCAAGAGGAAGTTGCTATATTAAATAAAATACATTTAAATTATTGAAAGCCTGAAAATTTCCCAGTGTAATACTTCTAGCAGTCTGAGACCATTTCTCATTTTTTATTTAAATGTAAATTATACTGAGCTAAACTGAATGCAGAATCACATCAGCCTATTACTTTGTCACTTCTTGACACAATGAATCATATAATTTTGATATGGTAAATATCAACTCACACATAATTTAATCCAAAACCCATTTTTGATAACATGGGAAGCTGAAGGTGAGGGCCTATGTAGCTCTCCCAAAGCACCAGAGTAGGCAGAGTAAGAAGAGGACTAAACCATAAAGAAGGGGTGCAGTTATTTAATTAATATGGTGCATTGCTGAAATTTTCAGACCTCCTTATGCCCTGAAACTAAATAGTAAAAGAGAATCTTATTGCTTATAATAATTTCACTATCAATTTAGATTTTATTTCATTTAAAAAGATTTCCTAGAACCTCATCTGATTATATTATATTCCCTTTAAATCTGCTTCTGTGGTTCTCTTACATAGAAATCCTGCATGGAAAAAAAATATATATATAATTTTTAATATAAATTTATTTATTTTAATTGGAAGCTAATTGCTTTATAATATTGTATTGGCAGTTTTAGTAACTGCTTTGCTCACTTTTGCAGTCTTCATCATACAAGTCCTTGAGGGAGATTCCATGAAATCCTTGGTTCTCCTCTGAGCCCAATTCGAAAATTACTGATCTGTATTATTAAGCAATAAAAGAGCATATTAAAATTCAGCCTTAATAAAGGCAATGGACATGCATTCTATGAAGATGTAGCTTAAAATAATACAGATTAACATAGACTTTGATGACTGGAAATGCGGGGCATGGTTCATTTATTTTTAGTGGCCTGTCCAAGGACTAGGGTAGGACTCAGCAACATGTCACAAATGTGCCAACTATCTGTTATAGAGCCTTCTTCCTTCTTGTGTTTAAGGCTTGCAAGATGTAGGAGAGATATAATGGTTACAGATGAGAGGATCATGTAGAAGGTGACCACTTTCAAAAAAATTCCTCCACATGTACTTAAAACTGGAAGTCATTTGTGTCATTAATATTCTTTCAGTTTCAGTACCATTCGGAGCTATAAGAGAGTTAATTGTATTATATTTATTTGTTGAAAAATATTTTTCCCTCATACTTGAGAATTATTTAAAGCCAAAGAATTGTGTAAGTTGATTTTATGTCCATAGCCCATAGAATAAAATATGCAAAAAAGTAAACTAATGGAAGAAAAAATGAGCAATAAAACAGATAAAAGTGTCAGATTTTATTATTCAAATAATATACATTCAAGGTTTTATAGACACTGAATCATTTGCACTCGGCAGTCGGCAAGTAGTATATCTATGACTTCCTTCCTCAATCTAGGACAAACCTTATTGATTCTCCATGATCTTGTTAATACAAGTCACAACTTTTAGAAGACTGTTTTGACGTAAATATCAATGTATCTGTTGGCTAATAAATATGCTAGAGCTTGATATATAGCTTAATGGATTCAAGTAAAATCTAATGTGATCACTGATATCTCTCTTTTAAATGTCTTTAATGAAGTTAATCTAATCCATGTATTTAAGCATGCATGTCAAAATATGGATTTAAAAAATCATCACCCAGGAATAGGCAAGCAGGAATGCTAAGTCTATGTAACCCTAAAATCTTTTATGTCTCTGTATAACATCTTAGCTATGTAAAATGGGAAATTTTTCTTTCTCAATTTACAGAAAATGTATTTTGTGAATACCTATTATGTGACAGACTTCATGCTGAATGCTGAGAAAATAAAAAAGAACAAAATAAAACTGTCTCATAGGGGAAGTTCTATGTTATTTTCTACATAAGTTAACAAATATTTAAAGAGGCTGAAAATGATTAAGCNAGATGAGGAAGAAGAAAAATAAAAAGAATGTTAGAGGAAGATGTGTATAAGAGACAGACTTCATGCTGAATGCTGAGAAAATAAAAAAGAACAAAATAAAACTGTCTCATAGGGGAAGTTCTATGTTATTTTCTACATAAGTTAACAAATATTTAAAGAGGCTGAAAATGATTAAGCCTTTTATACCTCAAAGGGAGTTACTTTTATCCAATTAATATTTATTGAATAATTAATATATAATAGGATAATGCTTTATAAAATAATAGGTTCTTGTATTGAAATTCAATTAAAAAAAGAGTAACATCGAAGGCTGGGATGCTTGGCTTAAGTATTTAGCATGATTGCACTAGCAGAGGAGAACATGAGGGCAAAGTAAAGCAAAATAAAAGAGTTGAGACAGTTATTAACCTTTGTTTCAAATTCTATTGGTAGCCCCACACTTGCATTTATTATCTCTTGAAAAGCCAAATGTTCATAGTGTCTGGCTAAGCCTTGCCTCAAGCATCTTTCTAACTAGTTAAGGAAACACACACACACACATACACACAGGAAAATAATTGCAGAAATTTCTCAGCAGAGAGAAATATTAAAGCATACATGCATACATGGGTGGGCTTCCCTCATAGCTCAAATGATGAAGAATCTGNACTAGTTAAGGAAACACACACACACACATACACACAGGAAAATAATTGCAGAAATTTCTCAGCAGAGAGAAATATTAAAGCATACATGCATACATGGGTGGGCTTCCCTCATAGCTCAATTGATGAAGAATCTGCCTGTAGTGCAAGAATCCACCTGCAATGCAGGATACTCAGGTCTGATTTCTGCGTCAGGAAGATCCCCTGGAGAAGAAATGGCAGTCCACTCCAGTATTCTTGCCTGAGAAATTCCATGGACAGAGGAGCCTGGTGGGCTACTGTTGATGGGGTCATAACAATCGGACATGACTCTTAGCACTAAATGATACGTGGGTAGCAGATTTATGGCAAGTCTCTGTACCCACTCAATTCTTCTGTGAACCTAAAATTGCACTCAGAACTTGCCTGGTAGTCCAGTGGTTAAGATTCCATGCTTCCACTGTGGGGGAGCATGGATCTAATCCTAGGTTAGTTAACTAAGATCTCGTATTCTGCACAATGTGACCAAATCAAATAAAACAAAATAAAACTGTTCTGAAAAGTAAAATCTTTAAAAAAATATAATGACAAATAAATATAGAGCAATATACTTAATATTTTAAATTGGTATGGGATTATAATTTGTCATAAAAAATGACATAATAAATTGTTATTTGGAAAATAGCCTCAGGTAAAAGAAATAAATCACTGCAGATGGTGATTGCAGCCACGAAATTAAAAGATGCTTACTCCTTGGAAGGAAAGTTATGACCAACCTAGACAGCATATTCAAAAGCAGAAACATTACTTTGCCAATAAAGGCCCATCTAGTCAAGGCTATGGTTTTTCCTGTGGTCATGTATGGATGTGAGAGTTGGACTGTGAAGAAGGCTGAGCACCAAAGAATTGATGCTTTTGAACTGTGGTGTTGGAGAAGACTCTTGAGAGTCCCTTGGACTGCAAGGACATCCAACCAGTCCATTCTGAAGGAGATCAGCCCTGGGATTTCTTTGGAAGGAATGATGCTAAAGCTGAAACTCCAGTACTTTGGCCACCNTTGGAATGCAAGGAGATCCAACCAGTCCATTCTGAAGGAGATCAGCCCTGGGATTTCTTTGGAAGGAATGATGCTAAAGCTGAAACTCCAGTACTTTGGCCACCTCATGCAAAGAGTTGACTCACTGGAAAAGACTCTGATGCTGGGAGGGATTGGGGACAGGAGGAGAAGGGAACGACCAAGGATGAGATGGAGGGATGGCATCACTGACTCGATGGACGTGAGTCTGAGTGAACTCTGGGAATTGGTGATGGACAGGGAGGCCTGGTGTGCTACGGTTCATGGGGTCGCAAAAAGCTGGACACAACTGAGCTACTGAAATGAAAAGCAATAAATGTGATCTAACTAAACATCAATAACAAAATGAGAAATCAAATCACCCTCCCCAAGACATGTACAAACAACAGTCTGAAAAAAAGGTAAATACAAATTGATGTCACTGAATATCTAGTATTCAAAGTAAGATTTAAAAAAATCATGTCTGAATTTGTTGTATAATGCTAAAGTGTTCACATGTACATTTATAGTTTCAAATAGTAGCCCATAAGAACTGATAAAGAGAGAGAGAGCAAAGATGGCGGAGGAATAGGACGGGGAGACCACTTTCTCCCTCACTACTTCATCAAAAGAACGTTTCAACGCTGGATAAATTCCACAAAACAACTTCTGAATGCTGGCAGAGGACATCAGGCATCCAGCAAAGCAGATCATTGGCTTCAAAAACAGGTAGGAATAAATATAANCCACCTCCCCGGATCATCCCGTACACCAGCCCCAAGCATCCTGTATCCTGCATTGAACATAGACTGGTGCTTCATTTCTTATATGATAGTATACATGTTTCTGTGTCATTCTCCCAAATCATCCCACCCTCTCCCTCTCCCCCAGCTGTCAAAAGTCCATTCTATGCTTTTGTGTCTCCTATATTGTCTCATTTACAGGAAAGAGAGGTTTCCAAGCTCCAGGAAACATTCTCGCAGCCGAGTCTGTGTCGAGCCTGGGAAGCACAGACAGCAACACAACAGGAAGGAAAAATAAATAATTAAAACCAACAGATTATGAATCCAACAGTTAATCCCCCAGCGGATAAGCAGCTCAAATGCCTACATCTGACACCAGCGAGTGGGAGTTGGGCAGGGAGGAGCAGGACCTGCCAGCGGCAGTGCTGTCTAACAATCTAACAATCGGGCCACGGCAAATGCAGGCTGCAGTGCTTTTCACGAGAATTGGGTAGTAACGCGACCAGAATCGGGTCTGCGNGCGGATAAGCAGCTCAAATGCCTACATGCGACACCAGCGAGTGGGGGTTGGGCAGGGAGGAGTGGGACCTGCCAGCGGCAGTGCTTTCTAACAATCGGGCCACTACAAACGCAGGCTGCAGTGCTTTTCACGAGAATTGGGTAGTAATGCGGCCAGAATCGGGTCTGCGCGTGGCCAGAACGAACTAACTTGGAGTAGCAAACCAGACTGTGGGATAGCTACCACGCAGAACGCTCGAACATAAGACACCGTGACAGGCCCACACACAGAACAAAGGAAGGATTGGAAATAGCCGGTCGCAGACCATCCCCCTCTGGTGACAAGCAGACAGAGCCATAAGTGCTGGAAGGGGGACAATCGCAGCTCAAGAGAGACAGTACCTACCAAATTGCAAGCAGGTTTCTTTGCTAACTAAGACTTCTGGGGGGCTCTGGACAATCATCATCCGCCTGAGAAGGAGCACCAGTGGCACTCCCAGAAATCTGAGCAGCACAATAAGCTCAAAAATTACAGCAATTGCTCTTGCCAAACTCCCTACCTGCTCGGACCTGGGAAGGGCACAGAGCACAGGCCCAATCAAATCTGTGCCTCAGAGGNGGGGGGCTCTGGACAATCATCATCCGCCTGAGAAGGAGCCCCAGTGGCACTCCCAGAAATCTGAGCAGCACGATAAGCCCCAAAATTGCAGCAATTGCTCTAGCCAACTCCCTACCTACTCGGACCTGGGAAGGGCACAGAGCACAGGCCCAACCAAATCTGTGCCTCGGAGGGCTTCTTTAGACCGGGGAGGTACATGAAGCCTAGGGCAGGCCCCGACAGCAGGGACATGCCCAGCGTAGAGTCCATCACTGCCCTCCCTGTGTCAAGATGGAAATCAGACACGGAAGAGACCAGCAAACAGAGGAAGACAAACAGAGGGAACTGCCTTGGTAGCGACCCCACACAGATCACAACACCATAGAAAGGGCCAAATATACCTTTACTACTTTTATGAACTTTTTTTTTTTTTGGCAGGGGAGGAGGGGGGGGTTGATGTGGAAGCGTGATTTTTTTTTCTTTCTTTCTTTCTCTTTTTAAATTTTTTTGAAAAAATTTTTTTCTTCTTTTCCATCTCCTTTTTTTAAAAAAAAACTTTCTTAAATTTTTAAGTCCTCTATATCTCAATTTATTATTTTTATAACCTATCATTACTTTTCAAAAAAAAACCACCCTATTGTTAAAGCTAACTCCATAAATAGTCTTCTTGTGGTGGAGGCTGTTGTCTTTTAATAATTCTGGTGGCTTTTTTATTCTTTCCTTTTTTTTCTCTCTCTTTTCTCTCCTTCTTTCCATTAAGATTTTATTTTTGANGACTGTAGCCTGCCAGGCTCCTCTGTCCATGGGATTTTCCAGGCAAGAATATTGGAGTGGGTTGCCATTTCCTTCTCCACGGGATCTTCTCAACCCAGGCATCGAACCCTCATCTCTTATGTCTTCTACATTGGCAGGCAAGTTCTTTACCACTAGTGCCACTTGGAAAGCTCCAGTCAATAATACATAAAAAAGAAAAATTGTAAGAAATTGTCATGAAGTCTACTTTAAGAAAAGTTTAAGCCTTCTATTCTTCAATTGTTCTTTCTGTTTCCCAGAATATGATTTTGATAGCTTTAATTACAATAGTCATCTGGAACCATGAAATATTCCTGATGATTGCTATGGAAGAAAAGAGAAGCTAGATTGCTTATTTTATCTAGGAGTTACCATACCAGTCCATCAATGTAAATTCAAGACTTTTTTCNTTTCTGTTTCCCAGAATATGATTTTGATAGCTTTAATTACAATAGTCATCTGGAACCATGAAATATTCCTGATGATTGCTATGGAAGAAAAGAGAAGCTAGATTGCTTATTTTATCTAGGAGTTACCATACCAGTCCATCAATGTAAATTCAAGACTTTTTTCATAAAATATAAGTGAGTTTATAGTTTGATTATGCCATGTTACAATGTCTTAATCTTAAGCAAACAATTTCAATCATAATACATTAATGAATATTCTTATCCTGAATATGTAAGAACTACTTGAAAATCAGTCATTAAAAGGCCAACAAAGCAATGGAAAACTGGCAAAGATATTGAAAAGCACTGTACAGAAAATAAAAATCACTTAGCTAATATATACATGTTACTTCACCTTAATAGATTTCAGGAAAACAAAATAGTTACAACAGAATATTATCCATTAGATTAGTGAATTTTTTTAAGTCTTGTAATATCAAGTATTGTTGAGACTGTAAAACAAAATCTTTATATACTTCTGAAGGAATTGAAAGACTACAATGTTTAGCATTTTGACAATATCTAATGAAATTAAAAAATTCATTTCCCTTTGTCTCCATAATTCTACTTCTGGATAATACATGCTTATTAAAGATTTTTACACATCTAGTACTGAGGATTTATTCTCACTATGATTATCCAACAAAACGAACCAGAATTTCCTGGAGAAGTGGTTGATTTCAGGGCTGGGGCAGATAAATTGCAAAATAATCCTAGAGCAACTTGTGGTGCCATAATGTAAGAGAGTTTTGGGTTTTTTTTAATAAGGACATTATTAAAAATAGAAATGAAGGTAATGATCAGAAAGAGCTCCATATCTGGCCAAATGTGTAACAATTTAATTGGCAAAAATAGCAGTAATATTTGATTAGAACTATGCAACAAAACAAATATCCAATATCCATGAGTCAATACTGATATACATGGAATAAAGGACTGTCTGTTTTCTCAGAAGAATTTCAATTAATACATATACCAGTGAAAAAGGATATAGAAAATTATTATTGGGAAACCACAGTAATAACTGTTGAAAACAAGAACTGGAAGTATGTGCTAAGGGTGAGATTTTGAAGATAAATAGGTTGTTTATACATACTTAAAGTATCTTTTTCCAAGGAATTGACTGATTTCCAGAGGAATATTATGATTTGAGGGCTTCCCTGGTGGCTCAGTGGTAAAGAATCTGCCTGCCAATGCAGGAGACAAGGACTTGATCCCTGGGTTGGGAAGATCCCCTGGAGAGGGAAATGGCAAACCACTCCAGTATTCTTGCCTGGGAAATCTCATGAACAGAGGAGCCTGATGGGCTATAGTCACTGGAGTCCCAAGAGTCTGACATGACTTAGAGACTAAAAAACATTATAACTTTACAGTTGAAATATTTGGCAGAATATTGTTGCTCTTTAAATAATCAAAGTAAGGTCACTACTAATAAGACATATTATTGATATTATTCACCTCCTGATATAAAATAATGAGAAGAGCAGAACAGTGTCATCCTTGCTAGCAAAGGCAGTTTCAATCTAATCATGACTAAATATCAGAAAATCCCTAATCATGGGACATTGTGTCTGGCAAGTAAACTAAAAATATTTCAAGGTCATGAAACACGAGGAAAGAGTGAGGAATTGTCATAGATTAAAATCTAAGGATACATGAAAATTAAATAGGATAAGTAATCCTGGATGGAATTCTGGGAAAGGAAAAGGTTATTAGAGGAAAACACTATAGAAATTTGAAGAGATTCTGTAGATTCTGTACTTAGTTAATATTGTACTAATATTAATGTTTGTTTCAATACTCATAATATGGTTAGGTAAGATGTTAACATTAGGGCAAGCTGACTGAAAGGAATATAGAAACACTCTCTTCCATTTTGGCAGATTTTCTACAAGTCTAAAGTTATTTGAAACAAAATACTAAAATTATTTCAAAATTAACAAATAACATAAATATGAGATTACCCTTGAAGCAATGGGTTGTCATTATGAACAACTCAAATAACCATCTATGAAAATGGTTATAGTTATATTTTCCAGGATAAAATATAGTAGTTAAACCAAATGATTTTTACTGCCTTTATTGATATTAATATAAATAAGCCTATAAATCAAATTTGATTTAAAGATAAATTTTAAAATAATTTCGTGTTATTTAATTAAAGATTATATGCTTATGGTATACATACATTCTCAGTCGTGTCCAGCTCTTTGCGACCCCATGGATTGTAGCCTGCCTAACTCCTCCATCCTTGGGATTTTCCAGGCAAGAGTACTGGAGTGGGTTTTCATTTCCTTCTCCAAAGGGTCTTCCTGNATTAAAGATTATATGCTTATGGTATACATACATTCTCAGTCGTGTCCAGCTCTTTGCGACCCCATGGATTGTAGCCTGCCTAACTCCTCCATCCTTGGGATTTTCCAGGCAAGAGTACTGGAGTGGGTTTTCATTTCCTTCTCCAAAGGATCTTCCTGACCCAGTGGTTGAACCTGGGTCTCCCTCATCGGAGGCAGATGTTTTACCATCTGAGCCAATAGGGAAGCAATTAAAGATTGAAAATATGCAACAAAAAAAAAAGCCACATAAATATGTTGTCTATGGATGGATACATACAGTAATAGTAGATAACATGCTGGGGAACTACACCAACTTCAGTGTAGTTTTTGCATCTGGAAAGAGAGAGAGGAATGTGCTAATGAAAAGGGCACAAAAGGCTTAAAATCTATCATTATGTATTTATTTTTAAGTTAAAAAAATTGAAACAAGCATTGCAAAATGTTAGGATTTTGCTAGGAGCTGTGTGAAAGGTACATAGATATTGCTCCTTTTATTATTTGCAAAAATTTTATATGTTTGAAAATGTCAAAAGAATTTAAAAAGAGCAAAATATAAGATGAAAAGGATAACAAGAAACTCAGAAAATAAAATAGTACTCTGAAAGATATCTGTCATGAGTGCCTAAATTCAGCTCATCACATAGAGACTACAAAGATAGAATATAAAAGCTGTAAGACTTGGTAACATTATATANATTTAAAAAGAGCAAAGTATAAGATGAAAAGGATAACAAGAAACTCAGAAAATAAAATAGTACTCTGAAAGATAGCTGTCATGAGTGCCTAAATTCAGCTCATCACATAAAGACTACAAAGATAGAATATAAAAACTATAAGACTTGGTAACATTATATATATGTATATAATATAAAGCTAAATATAGCTTTAATATAAAATCTTTCTAAGACTTCAAATCTAAAGAATTGGAGTATGCTGATAGGTCATATTGAATGACAAGAAGGGCAAATGTGATATTAGATTTTTTTTAATTTTTATTTTTACTTTATTCTACATTACAATACAGTATTGGATTTGCCATACATTGACATGAATCAGCCACAGGTGTAAGAAGAGACAAAAATGGCTATCAGGAAGTTTGAAATTTAAGATTAGACCTCATGGAAGGGATAATGAATGGACTGGAAGGGGAAAACAAAAACAATCAATGCTATAGTTTCTGCAGAGCAAAAGAATATAGAAGCGAGAATAAAAGAAAAGGAGAAGCAAACAAATGTGGGAGCAAAGGTGAGTAAGAGAACCTGAATGCAAAGTATTTAAGGAATTGCACTAAAGCAAACATTTTCAAGTAAAAATGATAACAGAACTAAAGATTTGCAATGGAACCAAAAGGGTAATGGAAAAAAGAATACATGCTAAGTTGCTTCAGTCATGTCTAAATCTTTGTAACCCTATGGACTTTAGCTCTCCAGGGTCCTATGTCAATGGGATTCTTTAGCCAAGAATACTGGAGTGGATTATCATGCCCTCCTCCAGAGGATCTTCTCAACCCAGGGATTGAACCTGCATCTCTTAGTCTGCTGTAATGGCAGGCAGGTTCTTTATCCAAGCCCCACCTGGGAAACCCCAGAAAGAATAAGATATTTTAAAAAGTACTTGTTTAGGTAAGATTTATCTATAAATATTTGCTTAGTACCAAGTCTTGAGAGAAAAACACATTACTGAAAGAAATTAAGGAAAACCAAAGTCAATTCGAAAGGCTTCTCATTTTCAAAGATAGAAAGATTTATATAAAATTGGCAGTCCTTCCCAAATTTATCTACAGATTCAATGCAACCCCACAGAAACTCATAGCTATCTTATTTATAGATACTGATAAGCTAATCCTGAAATCCCCATGGAAATGCAAGGGATCCAGAACAGTCATAAATTCTGGAAAAGGAAGAGCAACATTTCTGATTCACATTTCCTTTTTTCAAAACCTACTACAAAGTTGTAATAAGCCAGTATAGTACTGATGTGATAAAACTTAAAATTTGAGTATATGTAACATGGGTTTGGGTGAACTCCGGAAGTTGGTGATGGACAGGGAGGCCTAGCGTGCTGCGGTTCATGGGGTTGCAAAGAGTCGGAAATGACTGAGTGACTGAATTGACTGAGTGATCATTCTGTTGATAAACTTGATGTTGACCTAATGTAAATTTTCTGCAAAGCAATCAATAAATGTAGCATAATTACAGTGAAAATTCCAGAGACTTTTTTATTAAAGTCTACAAGTATATTTTTTAAAGTGGCAAGAATACAAACACAATGACAAGCACAAAGCATAGGAAAGATATTAAATAAACACTTTATTGGTGGTAGCAAATAGACAACAAAAGGTGCTAGTGTTTAATGAGCTTCTCTCATATTTTATTTTTCATTTTTCTTCTCTGACTTAAAAAAAAAAAGTATAGTCAGATAGCTTAAAGTTTGTCAGTCAAAAGGCATCTAAGTATCTGTGTTGCTCTCTAAGGTTCTGAAAACCAAGTGTGTTCCTTAACTCAATATTAATGATAAAAGTTGATACAAAGGACGTAAATGCATTAAATAGAAAAGTATTTCTAAATACAGATCTCATACTTCTATTGGCGTGAAATCTAAAAATCATTTGTTGTTTTTCAGTTGCTAAGTTGTGTCTGTCTCTTTGCGACCCCATGAACTGCTGCATGTCAGGCTTCCCTCTCCTTCACTATCTCCTGGAGTTTGCTCAAACTCATGTCCAGTGAATCGATGATTCCATACAACTATCTCATTCTCTGTCACCCTCNAGTTGTGTCTGTCTCTTTGCGACCCCACGAACTGCTGCATGTCAGGCTTCCCTCTCCTTCACTATCGCCTGGAGTTTGCTCAAACTCATGTCCAGTGAATTGATGATTCCATACAACTATCTCATTCTCTGTCATCCCCTTCTTTTCCTGCCTTAAGTCTTTCCAAGCATCAGGGTCTCTTCCAATGAGTCGACTCTTATCAGGTGGCCAAAGTATTGGAGCTTCGGCATCAATCCTTGCAATAATATTCAGAGTTGATTTCCTTTAGGATTGACTGGTTTGAGCTCCTTGCTGTCCGACTCCCAAGAGTCTTCTCCAGCACCACAGTTAGAAAGCATCATTTATTTGGTGCTCATTCTTCTTTATAGTCCAACTCTCACATCTATAGTCCTGTCTCACTACTGGAAAAACCATAGCTTTGACTATATCAACCTTTGTTGGTAGTGATGTCTCTGCATTTTAATACACTGTGTAGCATTTGTGATAGCTCTCCTTTCAAGGAGCAAGCACGTTTTAATTTCATGGCTGCAGTCTCCGTCCACCGTGATTTTGGTGCCCAAGAAAAGAAAATCTATCACTGCTTCTATTGTTTCCCCTTCTATTTCCCATGAAGTGATAGGTCTGGATGCCATGACCTTAGTTTTTTTAATGTTTAGTTTTAAGCCAGCTCTTTCACCCTCCTCAAGAGTTTATTTCCTCTTCACTTTCTGCTATTGGAGTGGTATCATCTGCATAGCGGAAGTTGTTGATANTTTTCCTCCTTCCTTTCTTCTTTCTTTTCATATTGATTATCTATACATGCTTGGAACTGGAATTATGAGGCTACCTTCCCTCACTCAGCCTCCACACCATTCGTTAATGCTTTGGCTTAAGAAAGCAATTTTCAAATATTTTATAAGAATAATTGCTTTTTCAAGTAATTTTTAATTTATATACTTAAAGGAGTTCCTATATTTATAGCACATAAGCAGATATCAAGTTCTGGAATGATTTTGCATTTTACTCTTATATCAGCTTACCCAACTATAACCTGAAGTCCTCTCCTTTTTAAAATCATCAAATNTCAGGGGACCTTCCCAATCGAGCAACCAAACCAGGGTCTCCTGTATTGCAAGCAGATTCTTTACCAGCTGAGCTACCAGAAAAGTCCTATATGTTTTATACATACTATCAATGGTGTATATGTGTTGCTAACATTTTATCTGTCTGTTAGGAGCTTAGGGGTTTTGCATGCATTATTTCAATCACTCCTTCCTATTTTCCTCCTTCCTTTCTTCTTTCTTTTCATATTGATTATCTATACATGCTTGGAACTGGAATTATGAGGCTACCTTCCCTCACTCAGCCTCCACACCATTCGTTAATGCTTTGGCTTAAGAAAGCAATTTTCAAATATTTTATAAGAATAATTGCTTTTTCAAGTAATTTTTAATTTATATACTTAAAGGAGTTCCTATATTTATAGCACATAAGCAGATATCAAGTTCTGGAATGATTTTGCATTTTACTCTTATATCAGCTTACCCAACTATAACCTGAAGTCCTCTCCTTTTTAAAATCATCAAATTTACATTTATATTACATTATAAGTGAGTATATATTAACTCAAAAGAATAGAATATCAAACAAATAACACTGGGTCAATTCATAAATCAAATTAAATTTGGAAAAGCAGACAGTTTAGATTTAATGTGAAAGGAAAGATCTATAACCTGGTGTATTAGTTTTCCATGACTGAAAACAGATTTCCATAAACAAACTTTATGATTTAAAACAATAAACATTTATAACTTTGTATTTTCATAGATCAGGAATCTGAATATGGCTTAATAGGATTCTCTGCTTAGAGTTCCACAGGCTACAGTTAAAATATTAGCCAGGACCGTGGTTTCATCTGGGGTCTGGACCTTGTTCCAAGAGAATGTACTTGTTGGCAGTATTCAGCTGCTTTTGACTGCAGGAGTGAAGCCATGAGATGTTGAGATCCCCTGTAGTCTTGTCCTTGATAGGCATTTCATATCATGGCCACTTGCTTCTTCAAAGCCACTAGCATTGTCTGGAAAGAGAGAGTTTTGTATAACATAATGAGGTCAATGAGATGGAGTTCCATTACCAACATCTTTTCTATATAATGTGATTTTGTAGACAGAATTATATCCCGTTCCCCTCTGTTATANATATCATGGCCACTTGCTTCTTCAAAGCCACTAGCATTGTCTGGAAAGAGAGAGTTTTGTATAACATAATGAGGTCAATGAGATGGAGTTCCATTACCAACATCTTTTCTATATAATGTGATTTTGTAGACAGAATTATATCCCATTCCCCTCTGTTATATTTGGTTGGCTAGAAGCACGATACTTATCAAAATGCAGAGATAGTGGCAGCCATTTAGAATTATATTTACCATACCTGTTCTACAACCATAGATATTTTGGACTGCCAGGGAGTGTTCGGGCTATCTCCAGTAAAATCTGAGGACCAGAATACAAACTTACTTCCTTTATACCTTTTGTCTAAGGTTTATTCTGAGTTTTTTCACTTTTACTTTTTTTGGTACTTTTCCATTTAAAAAGTAATTTCCAAATATTTTCTAATTTGGCTGTCCTTACTTTTCTTGTGGTGAAATAAGTACATTGTAATTCCTCTTTTCAAAAGTGAAGAGACTGAGCTTCAGAGAGAGTACTCACCACCTCAAGTTCTCATAGGTAATATGGGGTAGAGCTTGAAATTGATTCATATATTTTGACTTCTGTTCTTAATTTGGTATCATGTATCACAAGCATGATGTCTCTGTAAAGGCTGTCTTAATAAGTACCTTCTCTATTAAGGTCTATGAGGATTACCTTAGCACTTCTTATATAGCATTACATTACCATGTGGAACTCACAGCAGGAAAATTGGACTAATGACCACAAATATACAGAGATGCAATAGTATTCTAACTGATATTAACTGACTATAGAGACATTGGAAAGTCACTGTCATATTCTTTTCAAATCATAAGCTTATATAAAGATTTCCTGGGGAGGCATATTTGAAATACCAATCTAGATACTGAGGTATTAAAAGAAGTTCTAATAAGACCTCTGTTCTTAGTATTTGTTCTCAGAATCTACCACCAGAGCCATTATCCAAATAGCAAATATCAAAAATAATAACTGTATTTCACATTTTCCTTAATAAACTATACTGAGTTTTGTCATGGTGTATCCCTCACTACTGCTTTGGGTCAACATGTCCCTTATGAATAAGTGCAAGAGTACTAGAAAAAGTTGTTTGAAAAATAAAGAGGTCTTAAAGTAAGATCCAGAATGAAGCTAAATATCAAAGCTGATCAGGCCAAGAATCAGAATGCAGAGGTGAGTTATGGTGATGTCAAGATGGCCAGAGAAATAAAAAATGTCTGAAACCCTGAAAGTGAAAGTGAAGTCGCTTAGTCGTGTCCGACTCTTTGTGATCCCATGGACTGCAGCCCACCTGGCTCCTCTGTCCATGGGATTTTCCAGGCAAGAGTACTGGAGTAGGTTGCCATTTCCTTCTCCAGGGGATCTTCTCAACCCAGGGATCGAACTTGAGTCTCCCGCATTGCAGGCAGACGCTTTTATTGTCTGAGCCACCAGGGAACCTTGACCAAAAATTCTATAAGGAAGATAGATGAATAAGAGGCAGTGTCAAAGGAAAGCAAATTATCATTATTGTTAGCTATATCCATGTTGTCATATCACTAATTAGACTCCTATAAGAAGTAGAATTCTCTGGTATACCTTGCTTCATATTGAAGTGTAGATTAGAGGATGGTGAAACCTCCTTAAACTATAAACCCCAATCCTAATTCAGTTCTTTGTTTCTTTATTCGGCTCCACTGGATCTTAGTTGTGGCATGTGAGATCTTTAGCTGTGGCACACAACCACTTAGTTGCGGCATATGGGATCTAGTTCCCTGACCAGGGATTGAATCTGGGCCCTCTGCATTGGGAGCATGAAGTCTTAGCCACTGAACCACCAGGGAAGTCTCCCCTGATTCAGTACTTTAAGCAGCTACATAAAAAGTGAAAGTTGCTCAGTCATATCCCAACTCTTTGGGACCCCATAAACTGTAGCCCTCTAGGCTCCTCTGTCCATGGAACTTGACAGGCAAGAATACCAGAGTGGATAGGCACTCCTCAGAAGATCTTCCTGACCCAGGGATTGAACCTGGGTCTCTTGCATTTCAGGCAGATTCTTTACCATCTGGGCCACCAGGAAAACAACCACACAGTTCAAGAGAATGAGCCAACCAGAGTATGAGTAGAAAGAGAAAGAACTGTCTATGCTTCCAACTTTTCCCTAGTCTCCAGTATGAGTCATGTAGTCACCATGAATATTACCAATTGCTTTGACTCTTTCAAAGAAGCAAAGTTTGGGAATAAGATGTGAAGGGAAACTGGACAGACCTTTTCCTCTTTTCAACATGAAAAATATTTTCTGTAACATCATTACATCAAATATATAAAAATTTGAAAAATACTAAAATCAAAAGCTATATTGAAAACAAAATTGTAGGAAAGCACTATGTTCTTAAACAAATCTAGAAATGCAGAGTCAAGCAACATTAAGCAAATATAGCTGCTGCAGAAATTCTATAGTGCTAATGTATATTTTTGCACGTCTATCTGAAATCACCTTATTTGGCCATGGAATTGCTTATTCAAGAATGATAATAACATTTCATCAAACCTCAGTATTAGGTAGTTGGAGTAGAGACTGAGGCACAGTCTCACATTATAAGAGGTTTAATGGACAGGTAATGTTTGTGAGTGGGGAGAATGGAAATGTAGTAAGGTTAGACAGAGAGAACAGCTGCCTGCAATGAAGATGCTGCTGCTGCTGCTGCTGTGAAGTCACTTTAGTCATGTCCGACTCTGTGCAACCCCATATATGGCAGCCCACCAGGCTCCCCCATCTCTGGGATTCTTCAGGCAAGAAGACTGGAGTGGGTTGCCGTTTCCTTCTGTGAATGAAGATGTTAGTCTTCACCAAACCACAGGCAGCTCTGGAACAAAAATTCCTTGCTTATGAGAGTCCCTCCCATATTGGAGGGAAAAGACTTTGTATTTAGTGCTTCCTCCATGTTCAGTAATTGCCTGGGGACTTCCCAAGAAAAATGTGGCTACAGCTTGAAAGTGGAGGTGATCCTGAACACCTGAACACCTTAATAGTGGGGAGAAGTCAGTAAACTGTATACTCCTTACCACTGAATGCACACCATTTTTCATGATAGGAGATCCAAATGTTATGTCTCCAAAATTGCCACAAGTGCTAATTTAAGGAAGTCAGATTGAAAAATTCTGACAATGACATATTCACATGAATAGTCTCAATCATTCAAGCAAACTTAATTGAACACTTGGTTGTGTGTGTGTGTGTTCTTTTTCTCTTTTTCGGGAAGCAGCAAGACCTCCCAGATAGAATTCCAAAGACTTGACAGGATATGAAGCTTCCTCATTTTTATATTTGATTCTGTAGAAGGAAAATAAAGTGAAGATTGGTTTAGTTTTCAATGAATGCCTCCCATATTCACATCAGATCTGAAAATGATCTCAAGATACTGATAAGATCCTTGCTTTCAAGAAAATGAGGCATAATGAACCTTCTTATATGGATCAGTAGGTGAACTAGAAGTGAAGAAGGTTTAAAGAAATACATGATACCTAAACAGGCACGCATATCAAAAATACCATCTAGGATGGGATCTTTCTTAAAATCTACTCACACTTCCATAGAATTTTAAGTATGTGCTATGATTAGAGATAACAATTTTGTTACATTCTAGGTTTAGCTCAGGACAAATATATAACATATTGGTTTCTGGACTGAAGAAGATAGATGAGGTTTTTATTTAATCCTACTGTTAGTTTTTAGAGTTTTATTTGTAGTGACCCATCAGTCACTCCTGGTTTGGTCCAGAGGTCAAATGAAAATGCCAACTGGAAGATGCAATTATTTAAAAGCATCACCGAATCAATGAACATGAGTTTGAGTAGGCTCTAGGAGTTGGTGATGGACAGGAAAGCCTGATGTGCTGTAGTCCATGGGGTCACAAAGAGTTGGATCTGACTGAGTGACTAAACTGAACTGAGGCCGCATTTTATAATAGTTTTGTAAGAATTTTGCATTAATTTTTAACTTAAATCAGTCATACTCAGGGACAATAAATCAAGCAATATTCTTTGTGTTTACTATACTTTGAATTTTTGTGAATATAGTAGAGCACAAATGTGTGCTGTTATCTACAATGAAATAGAAACATGGATTGGTAAAATTTTTAAAAATGTTTTGGACAGAAAAGATGTGATCATTTGCTGATTTTCCAAATAACTTGCAACTTTTTTTAAAAAGCCCTTTACTTATGAAAATAGATGATGAGCCAAATTCAGCCTGTAGGTCATGTTTACCTTCCCTTGTTGGAGAATACCTGTCAAGACATTTGGAAGAAACTATGCATCTAAACGTCCCTGACTTTTAAAAGCTGACCCTGACACATACTCTGATCTTCCATTTTCCCAGAAGCTAGCTTTACAGTGGTCTGACAATATTAGAGATCACTTTTCAGCTACCTATATATATATATTAAACTGAAATATAGTTAATTCACAAAATATATACTGGTATATACATACATATACACACACATATAGAGATGATTTGCTATTATAGGTTAATACAAGATACTGACTATAGCTCTCTGTTGTGTTTTTTTTTTTTTTTTCCCCACTGACACTTTTGTGACCCACGTGGACTGTAGCCCACCAGGCTCCTCTGTCCATGGGATTTTCTGGGCAAGATCGCTTGAATGGGTTTCCATTTCCTTCTCCAGGGGATCTTTCTAATCCAGAGATTGAACCCACATCTCCCTGTATGTCCTTCATTGCAGACAGATTCTTTACTGCTGAGCCAGTGAGGAAAGTTCTCTATAGTATAGAGTAAATCCTTGTTGCTTATCTATTTTGTTTATACTGGTTTGCATCTGTTAATCTCACACTCCTAACTTATCCCTTCCCTTATCCATTTCCCCTTTGGTAACCACAAGATTATTTTCCATATTGATGAATCTGTCTTGTATCAATGTTATAGATTTGTCTTTGCTGTAAAAAATATAGATCAGTAGCTGCAGAGGTGGTCAACAGGGGGCATCCATTTTTTGCTTTGATTCATCTTTTGGTCTGCAGCTACCCCACCTTAGCAGAGATCAGGAACTCTGTGATACTTAAGCATATATTTCTTGTTTGATGCCAAGGCAGAGAGGAATGGACATTGATAGAAGGCTGGGCCCACTTAATTGAAATCACTTAAGGATAAAAATAAGTTTAACTTTTTAGTCTGTGACTGTAAAATCTCTATAGGAAAACCTGCCCTTACAGTGTGCATGTTTGAAATCTGGAGCATAATATTGAATCCTTAGGAATAATGGTGATTTAGGACAAATCTAGCACACCTGTGTCTTCACTACATAAAATTGAAGGAAAATATGTATCACTGTGTAAATTCGCTAACATTGGTGAGCAGAATTTAGAGCTCAGTATCTATGCTTGCTCCTTGGAAGAAAAATTATGACCAACCTAGACAGTATATTAAAAAGCAGAGACAGTACTTTGCCAACAGAAGTCCATCTAGTCACAGCTATGGTTTTTCCAATAGTCATGTATGGATGTGAGAGTCGGACTATAAAGAAAGCTGAGCGCCAAAGAATTGATGCTTTTGAACTGTGGTGTTGGAGAAGACTCTTGAGAGTCCCTTGGACTGCAAGGAGATCCAACCAGTCCATCCTAAAGGCAATCAGTCCTGAATATTCATTAGAAGGACTGATGCTGAAGCTGAAACTCCAACACTTTGGCCACCTAATGTGAAGAACTGACTCATTTGAAAAGACCCTGATGCTGGGAAAGATTGAAGGCAGGAGGAGTAGGGGACAACAGAGGATAAGATGGTTGGATGGCATCACAGACTCAATGGCATGAGTTNAAATCCTTGTTGCTTATCTATTTTGTTTATACTGGTTTGCATCTGTTAATCTCACACTCCTAACTTATCCCTTCCCTTATCCATTTCCCCTTTGGTAACCACAAGATTATTTTCCGTATTGATGAATCTGTCTTGTATCAATGTTATAGATTTGTCTTTGCTGTAAAAAATATAGATCAGTAGCTGCAGAGGTGGTCAACAGGGGGCATCCATTTTTTGCTTTGATTCATCTTTTGGTCTGCAGCTACCCCACCTTAGCAGAGATCAGGAACTCTGTGATACTTAAGCATATATTTCTTGTTTGATGCCAAGGCAGAGAGGAATGGACATTGATAGAAGGCTGGGCCCACTTAATTGAAATCACTTAAGGATAAAAATAAGTTTAACTTTTTAGTCTGTGACTGTAAAATCTCTATAGGAAAACCTGCCCTTACAGTGTGCATGTTTGAAATCTGGAGCATAATATTGAATCCTTAGGAATAATGGTGATTTAGGACAAATCTAGCACACCTGTGTCTTCACTACATAAAATTGAAGGAAAATATGTATCACTGTGTAAATTCGCTAACATTGGTGAGCAGAATTTAGAGCTCAGTATCTATGCTTGCTCCTTGGAAGAAAAATTATGACCAACCTAGACAGTATATTAAAAAGCAGAGACAGTACTTTGCCAACAGAAGTCCATCTAGTCACAGCTATGGTTTTTCCAATAGTCATGTATGGATGTGAGAGTCGGACTATAAAGAAAGCTGAGCGCCAAAGAATTGATGCTTTTGAACTGTGGTGTTGGAGAAGACTCTTGAGAGTCCCTTGGACTGCAAGGAGATCCAACCAGTCCATCCTAAAGGCAATCAGTCCTGAATATTCATTAGAAGGACTGATGCTGAAGCTGAAACTCCAACACTTTGGCCACCTAATGTGAAGAACTGACTCATTTGAAAAGACCCTGATGCTGGGAAAGATTGAAGGCAGGAGGAGTAGGGGACAACAGAGGATAAGATGGTTGGATGGCATCACAGACTCAATGGCATGAGTTTGAGTAAACGCCAGGAACTAGCGATGAACAGGGAGGCTCGGTGTGCTGTACTCCATGGGGTCGCAAAGAGTTGGACCCTTTGAGCGACTGAACTGAATGGAACTGATCTGTGTTTCTGGGCTTCCCTGGTGGCTCAGTGGTAAAAATCCACCTGCCATTGCAGGAGACACAGGTTTGATGCCTGGGTCAGGAGGACCCCTGGAATAGGAAATGACAACCCACCCCAGTATTCTTACCCAGGAAAACCCATTGGTATAGGAGCCGGACTGGCTACAGTCCATGAGGTCAAAACAGTCAGACACAAATGAGTGATTAAAAGACACTCTCACTTCTTTTCAAATGCATATATAGGCTGTAAAAACCATAGATGGAGTGCCTGCAGAAATAAATACAAAGTATAATGGAAAAGGAAAAGAAAATACATATCCAAGCTAAAAATGATTGCATTTCAAAAAATGTCTATGTTGTAGAACTGTAGAAATATGATTGTGATATATAAATGTGACAAAAGAATTTTAAAATGATACTGACCACACATTGTCCCTATATTGTTTGAAGCAATGCTTAATACATATATTCATACTGACTTTGGAATTGTGCCCCTAGTTCTGACAAACCCTCTCCCTTAGATTATCTGAGGCTTCATTCATCACAGCGTCCTGCAGGGCACTGGGAAACTCCTGAAGTAATGAAAGTATGTTATTTGTACAGCTACCTGCATATTACAAGTATTTTTATATGAACAGTATAGACCTTTTGTTTTGTCTTTTCATAGTTAGGTCTGAACTGAACTGAGAAAGCAACAGAATGGGTTTTTAATTTGCTTAACCAATATTTTCTGCCGGTTTTTGTTTTTAAGTATTAGAATGAATTATTTAGAGACACAGTGAAATTCATTTCCTCTTGAGAAATCTAAGAGCCAGACATTCCTGTCCTGAATATATTTGAGAAAAATCTACCAAAAGACAAAATGTTGGATTCAGTTTAGTTCTTCATTTTTGATTCAGAGCATTTCCCTAGACAATTAATTAGAAAAATGCAGCATACTTAAATAGCAATTTAAAAATCCTGTTTCAATTTTTATATATTGTTTTCAGGGCTAGAAAACAATATTGTACATTCATGCATTTCACTGCAAAAGAGTTAAGTCATTTGCAGAGGCTTCTTAAATCTATTTTCAAACAAAGTAGGGTATAAATAAATACATTAATTTAAAAATAGATAAAATCTTCCTTTGGTCAATTTGTTTCATTTAAACCAGAGTTACAAATGTTTCTGCATGGAGAGCTTTGAAATAAATAAATATTGGGTTTTTAAAGAAACTTTAAAATACATTTTATTTATCAATTTGTAACCATTTTAAAACTGTGATTATATTGTCTATGTTTAGTGGCATTACAGACTACAGTAAAAGAAGGAAATCTCAAATGAATCTTGGACACTTGGTTTGGTTGTAGCATTTATTAATGCTGCTGGGCAAACTTTCCTTTTTCTATAACTCCTCCAGGAAGCCTAGTTTCACTGACTTAATTATTATAATCCTTTAACTAGTAAGCAACCAGTGAAGCAAGGAAAGAATAAAGGATGAAGTGATAAGAAGAAAATTATGAACTTAAATCTCTTAACTTCAAAAAAGTTTGTTTTTGCCACTTAGGAGAGCTGATTTAATCTTTTCTGTTAATCATTAGAATTTGAGAAGATAGCCAAACATAATTAATACAAATAGAAGCCATGAGATCTGGAGAAAGATATCCAGAGAGAATACTCCGAATAGAAATCATACTGTATACAAGGCAGACTTATATACAGAAACTCACCCTTGTCACAGTGCATTATGGAAACTGCCAGAGCCAAAAGGAATTTTTCTCAATAGGTCTCTTCCTTTTGCCCACAAAATATAACCTTGACAGTTAGACAAGAAGATATAATAAAAAGTAAACCTTAGTAAAACTAGCCCTCCAAAAGGGAAAGTTGGCCCCAAATTAATGTGTTTATCCTCCTCCTGATAAAGTACCACCTAGTAGAGAGATGGATTGTCTGAATCCTAGGTTCTTTCTTCTTCAAGGAGTGAAGAAAGGGAAAAGTTTTCTTGAGTTTCTTTAAAGATGGGTAACCAGTAATCTCTGTTAATCCTAGCGTCAACTAGGGCCACTGATATTCTCTTCAAGATATAACAGGGCTTTATATTTGAGGGCCCCTTCTTCAACTTTTTCTTCTTCAGTTCAGTTCAGTCACTCAGTCGTGTCCTACTCTTTGCAACTCCATGAATCGGAGCATGCCAGGCCTCCCTGTCCAGCATCAACTCCCAGAGCTCACTCAGACTCACATTCATCGAGTCCGTGATGCCATCCAGCCATCTCATCTTCTGTCGCACCTTCTCCTCCTGCCCCCAATCCCTCCCAGCATCAGAGTCTTTTCCAATGAATCCGCTCTTCGCATGAGGTGGCCAAAGTATTGGAGTTTCAGCTTTAGCATCATTCCCTCCAAAGAAATCCCAGGGCTGATCTTCAAAATGGACTGGTTGGATCTCTTTGCAGTCCAAGGGACTCTCAAGAGTCTTCTCCAACACCACAGTTCAAAAGCATCAATTCTTTGGCGCTCAGCTTTCTTCACAGTCCAACTCTCACATCCATACAGGACTACTGGAAAAGCGATAGCCTTGACTAGACGAACCTTAGCTGGCAAAGTAACGTCTCTGCTTTTGAATATGTTATCTAGGTTGGTCATAACTTTTCTTCCATGGAGTAAGCGTCTTTTAATTTCATGGCTGCAATCACCATCTGCAGTGATTTTGGAGCCCCCCAAAATAAAGTCTGACACCATTTCCACTGTTGCCCCATCTATTTGCCATGAAGTGATTGGGCTAGATGCCATGATCTTCATTTTCTAAATGTTGAGCTTTAAGCAAACTTTTTCATTCTTCTCTTTCACTTTCATCAAGAGGATTTTTATTTCCTCTTCACTTTCTACCATAAGGGCGATGTCATCTGCATATCTGAGGTTATTGATATTTCTCCCAGAAATCTTGATTCCAGCTTGTGTTTCTTCTAGCCCAGCATTTCTTATGATGTACTCTGCATAAAAGTTAAATAAGCAGGGTGACAATATACAGCCTTGATCTACTTCTTTTCCTATTTGGAACCAGTCTATTGTTCCATGTCCAGTTCTAACTGTTGCTTCCTAACCTGCATACAGATTTCTCAAGAGGCAGGTCAGGTGGTGTGATATTCCCATCTCTCTCAGAATTTTCCACAGTTTATTGTGATCCACATAGTCAAAGGCTTTGGTATAGTCAATAAAGCAGAAATAAATGTTTTTTCTGGAACTCTCTTGCTTTTTCCATGATCCAGCAGATGTTGGCAATTTGATTTCTGGTTCCTCTGCGTTTTCTAAAACCAGCTTGAACATCAGGAAGTTCACAGTTCACGTATTACTGAAGCCATATGTAAATCAGATCCTCAAGACTTTATGAATATCTACTTCAATTTCCCCTCAGCCCATAGACACCAACAAAAATAATCCCTATAGCAACCAATTCAAGAAAACTCTTTTCTGGTGGCTCAGCAGTAAAGAAAATCTGCCTGTAATGCAGGAGATGTGGGTTTGATCACTGAGTCAGGAGGATCTCTTAAGGGAGGAAATGGCAACCTACCCCAATATTCTTGCCTGGAAAATAAATGAGTCCATGCATGGTTTAAATTAATTTAATCTCATAGGTCAAAAAATCTTCTTAGAAATATACCCTCACCCGTTCTGTAGCATCAGTAACTGAACTAAGTGGTTAAAATGTCCAATCAAACACTGAACAGAGATGCACAATGTATAACAAAAAGCAAACAAAAAGATAATAAAAACAATCCAAATATGACTCCCCTCTGACCATTCTAACAATTCAGACTTCCTTCATTATGAGTAATTCAGACTTCCTTCATTATAAGCAACTCATTATGAACTCATAATTCCTTCATTATGAGAAAAATGTAATGCTTATGCCTCATGCTGACAGACAGAGACCTAAAAATAACAATAGCTTTAATTTCTTAAACTTTAACCCTGAATGAGGCATTGCTTTAATGCATAATATAAATGTCAGGGGGGGAAATTCAACAAAATGTGCACTAAATGTAGGAATTTTCCAAACTCATGCTTGTTTATATTCAATCTCCTCTGTCCACCCTTAAATACGGAGACTTGATTATATCCTTATATTTAATCACATAATTCCTTGTTTTCTAAAGCAATGGAGTAAGAGAGTAAGGCAGGGGAAGTAAGTTGTTGTCCCTGAGTCAAGTCTGGCCCAGGGTCTATTTGTGTATGGTCCACAAAGCTAAGATTAGTTTTTACATTTAATGCATTATAAAAACAGAACAAAGAGTATTATGCAATAGTGACCTTATGCAATAGTGACCTTAAAGCCTAAAATATTTATCTGGTACGTCACAGAAAATGTTTGCCAACCTCCAGAAAGCACATTGTACTAATTTTCTACAGCTGTTGTAACAAATTAGATAGTGCAAATGTATCATATCACTGTTCTGAAGTTCACAAGTCTGAAATCAAGGTGTCACGAGAGTTGGTCCCTTCTGAGGACCATCTGCTCCATGCTTTTTCCTTGGTGTTCCTTGCCTTGCAGACACACCATATTCTCATCACAGTCCCATCACAGGACATTCTGCCTTTGTCTTACTCTCTGTTTTTTCTTCTGGTAGGTGCACCAGTCAGTGGGTTAAGACCCACTATAACCCAGTAGAACCTCATGGTGACTAATTATTCAAGAGTGTTATTTCCACCTTGCGTTACATTCTGAGTTTCTAGTCGACATGAATTTTGGGAGGACACTATTCTATCCAGTACGGGCATTTGGAATTTCTTCTAGGTGTGAAAATGTAGCAAACTTCCTCATCATCAACCTAATAAAATCAGGGTAGTGCTCATCACCCTGAATTTTCCAGTGATAGCCTTGTCTGAAATCTCCACTTCCACAGAGAGGTGATGCTGATCACAAAGTGTAAAATAGCTATACACACACTCTATTGTCACCCCAAATTTCAGAGCTACTAGTTGTCATTTTGCTGAAGTGATTATTTGAATCCTGCTTTTTGCATGGAAAACGTGTATAGAATTAAATCTCTAAACTAATGGAGGGGTGCATGCATACTAAATCATTTCAGTCATGTCTGATTTTTTGGGACACTATGGACTATAGTGTGCCAAGCTCCTCTACCATGGGATTTCTCCAGGCAAGAATATGGGAGTAAGGTGTCATGCTCTCCACAAGGGGATCTTCCTGACCCAAGGATTGAACCCAAGTCTCTTACCTCTCCTGCACTGGTTGGTGGGTTCTTTAGCACTAACGGAGAGGAGCCTCATCAAACTCCCAATATTCAAGCTTAATACAGTTTTATCATTTTTTATAAGGAGCTGATGATCTGAGCAACAGTCAGCTCCAGGTCTTGTTTTGCTGAGTGTATAGAGCTTCTCCATCTTCAACTGCAAGGAATATAATTAATTTGATTTCATTATTGACCATCTGGTGGTGTTCATGGGTATTGTGGTCTCTTGTGTTGTTGGAAAAGGGTGCTCATTATGACCAGTGCAATCTCTTGGCAAAACCCCTGCTAGCCTTTGCCCTGCTTTGTTTTGTATTCCAAGGCCAAATTTGCCTGTTACTCCAGGTATCTCTTGACTTGCTACTTTAGCATTCCAATTCCCTATAATGAAAAAGAGTTCCGTTTTTGGTGTTAGTTCTAGAAAGTCTTGTATGTCTTCACAGAATCATTCAACTTCAGCTTCTTCACAGTTAGTGGTTGGGGCATAGACTTGGATTATTGAGATGTTGAATAGTTTGCCTTGGAAACAAACTGAGATCATTAGAGAAATCACAACTAAAAAACACCAGTTTCACCAAAACTGGTAGTCAAAGAGAAAACGTTAGTTGCTCAGTCATGTCCAGCTCTCTGGGAGTTCATTGACTGTGGCTTGCCCAGGCTCCTCTGTCCATGAGTTTTCCAGACAAGAATACTGGAGCAGGTTGCCATTTCTTTCTCCAGGGGATCTTGACCCAAGAACCACACCCAAGTCTCCTTCATCTCCTGCAGTGGCAAGTGGACTTTTTATCACTGTGCCACCTGGGAAGCCCAGCTTTAAACTCACCTCCTGTCTGAAAATATGAGAATTTTATTTTCTTCTGGATAAAATTAATTAGGAAATACAGATAGTCACCTCTATTGCAAGTCAATTTAGGATGAACTATGTGTGACAAATGGTTTTGTTTTTCACATCTTCTTATTTAAAGGCTTGTCCTCTTGAGAAACCTATATGCAGGTCAGGAAGCAACAGTTAGAACTGGACATGGAACAACAGGCTGGTTCCAAATAGGAAAGGGAGTACATCAAGGCTNCAATTTCAAAGAATAACAAGTAAACCACATGTAAAGAGAGAAAACTCATTTTTAACATCCATGCTCCCTATCTGAACATCTCCTGCCCTGTTTTTCCCTAAAATATAATCCAATTTCCTGGTGCATCATCCAGTTTTTTTTAAACACCTGTGATATCAATATTACCAAAGACCTAAATCTTTTATATTTTTGTAGGTGAAGATGCTGCAGATTTCTCTCTTTACTTCTTCATGATAGGCTAGTCTTATTATTACTTCAAACATTTTAAGCTGTAGCAAATACACTAGAAATAATGAAGCATTTTAAAGAAATTATAAAAGGTAAAACAGCATCTTAAAGACTTTTCTAAATAGAATTTTCTTCCTCAGCCTATGGAAAACTTTCTTGGGGCTTCCTCTCTCTTTGTAAGATCAGGGTAACCTGGTCACCTTAATCTAAATATAAAGGGTCTTTGAGTGGGTGCCAACACTGACAGCAGCTTTCTGTAAACATCCAGGACTTTCTGATTCAACACTACACACCCAATTCTAGCACAGTTTCTAGCACAGAGTAGTAGTTTGAGTGACAAATAGCAAAACTGCTAACAGTGCTGCTATCAAGCTTTAAGTATAAATTTTGGTGAATTCAGTGCATTGTAAGAAGGCCCAGCACAGAAGTTGCATATACATGGCGATCATCCAAGAGGTGTTATTAGCTCAGTGTATCTGCTCAGTCACATCTGACTCTTTGTGACTCCATGGACTATATAGCCCCCTAGGCTTTTCTGTCCATGAGATTTTACAGGCAAGAACACTGAAGTGGGTTGCCATTCTCTTCTCCAGAGAAACTTCCTGACCCAGGGATTGAACCCAAGTCTTCCAAGTCACCTGCATTGACAGGTGGATTCTTTACAACCAGTGCCACTTGGGAAGCCCCTGTTAACTCAATGGGGTTCACTAAGTTCAAGCTGGATTTAGAAAAGGCAGAAAAACCAGAGATCAAATGCCAATATCTGTTGGATCATCAAAAAAGCAAGCAAGTTCCAGAAAAAATATCTGCTTTATTGACTATGCCAAAGCCTTTGACTGTGAATCACAATAAACCACGAAAAATTCTGAAAGAGATGGGAATACCAGACCAATCTGTACACAAGTCATGAAGCAATAGAACTAGACATGGAACAGACTCATTCCAAATTGGGAAAGGAGTACATCAAGGCTGTATATTGTCACCTTGCTTATTTAACTTCTATGCAGAGTACATCATCAGAAACACTGGGCTGGATGAAGCACAAGCTGGAATCAAGATTGCTGAGAGAAATATCAATAACCTCAAATATGCAGATGACACCATCCTTATGGCAGAAAGTGAAGAAGAACTAAAGAGCCTCTTGATGAAAGTGAAAGAGGAGAGTGAAAAAATTGGCTTAAAGCTCAACATTCAGAAAACGAAGATCATGGCATCTGGTCCTATCACTTCATGGCAAATAGATGGGGAAACAGTGGAAAGAGCAACATACTTTATTTTGGGGGACTCAAAAATCACTGAGATGGTGACTGAAGCCATGACATTAAAGGATGCTTCATCCTATGAAGACAAGTTATGACCAACCTAGACAGAATATTAAAAAGCAGAGATATTAATTTTTCAACAAAGGTCCATCTAGTCAAGGCTATGGTTTTTCCAGTAGTCATGTATGGATATGAGAGTTGAGCTATAAAGAAAACTGATCATGGAAGAATTGATGATTTTGAAATGTGGTTTTGGAGAAGACTCAAGAGTCCATGGCCTTCAAGGAGATCCAACTAGTCCATTCTAAAGGAAATCAGTCCTAAATATTCATTGGAAGGAATGATGTTGAAACTGAAACTCCAATACTCTGGCCACCTGATATGACAAGCTGACTCATTTGAAAAGACCCTAATGCGGGAAAGGTTGAAGATGGGAGGGAAAGGGGATGACAGAGGATGAGATGGTTGGATGGTATCACTGACTCAATGGACATGAGTTTGAGTAAACCCTTGGAGTTGGCTATGGACAGGGAGGACTGGCATGCTGCAGTCCATGGGGTCACAAAGAGTCAGACATGACTGAGCGACTGAGCATGTAACCCTACCTATGAACCCCATCACCCCAGTCCTTCTTGGTCACATCCTGGGAAGGAATTTTTCGAAAACTAACTGGACTAGGATAAGTAACAGTGGAAGACGCTCCTGATTCAGAGAACATACTCTTTTTTGTTTGTTTGTTTTTTAACCTGGTGCTGTTTACTGGAAAACTTAGTTATGAGCAAGCAGATGGCTTAAGACGTTTACTCCACTTAATATTGATTGAAATTATCTTGGGCTTCACCTTTTCAGGAAGGAGTAATAGTACTGAGCAGCCTTAACAAAATTTGAATGAGTGAATGGTCTATATAGAACAGATATTAGTATAAGTGAGTATGAAGACACCACCACAAGTTATAAGAGTTAATGAAAAACTGAAGTGGTCTTTAATAGGGGCTAGTAAATTAGTGACTGTTAAAAAGAGGTTTCAAGGACATACTAATTATCTGTTATTTTTACTCCAGCTGGAGAAAGTTAGCCATTCATCTTGGCAAGCTGATGACGGTGATAATGATGTTGATAATAAAAGAAAAGCAAAATCCTTTTTTATTAATCATATTATTAATATTTTGCTCTTCCATTTCTGGATTCAAATATTATAATTACAATTGCTTGTGAATAATCAATGCTATAAGCAATCACAGTGCCATATTGTGGTTTTACCCTAATTATATACATAACTTTATTTTAGTGGTTGAACATAAAAACGTACATTCAATGAGTTTTAATTCTCAATTTAAAACTACTTAAACTTAGAGAATTCCCTGGCAGTCCATTGGTTAAGATTTGCTTTCACTGCCTAGGTTCAGTTCCTGGTCAGGAAACTAATATCTCACAAACCATGTGGCACAGCCAAGAAAAGGAAAAATGTTTCCCACTCCACCCTAAAAATATTTAGACTTATAATAGAAGTAAATAAATAAAATATTAATGTAATAAAGTGTCCTTGTTTATCAAGTACTAATAGCCACTTTTGCTGAATTTTAATTGTAAATTTTAATTATTTAAAAATTTGAAATAAAAAATAAGTAAAAGGTGATATGGCTTGACTAAAAAGAGTTTTCATTTACATTCAAATAGTTCTATATATTATGAAGCACCCTGAAAAAAAAAGTGAAATTTTAGTCTTAACAATTGGCTCAACAACTGCAACAACAACAACAATAAAAACTTGGCTAAAATATTTAATTTGCTTTTGACCAAAGATAACTTTGTCAGACTATATTGATTATAAAAATAAAACTGATTTGGCTATACCCAAACTTAATATTCAAATCATATAGTCACACTTATTTAAATTTAGATTATGTGATAAATTTACTGATTCCATTTATATTATTCAAATCACCAAGATGTCATAGCCTTTCAGGCAGTTAATGGAAATTTTCTGTGTATTTTACAAATGTCTTATTATAAACTAACGTCTTTTTTCCCTAAATAGGTTTATATAACATTTAAAAAATCGTGTTAGTGTTCCGGTTTTGAGCATACACATACACACACACACACAATGAATATTTAAATTGGCATTTAACACACTTTTAAGTCTTTAAAACAGATATATTTAATTGGGAAAAAGAGACTCAATGAATTTAGTAAAATTTGGCTGTATAGCATGTACATTTTAAAATCCTGAGAATATTGTTATATTTTTTGCAATAATCTGGAGCCCATCAAGAGTTAGATTTTCTTTGTGAATAAATATTTTAAATAAATATTCCTGTTCACTCAACTAGGAGGACTTTAGGCTAATTGAGTGTGGGCATATATAAACAGAGTCCTCCACNAATATCAATAACTTCAAATATGCAGATGACACCATCCTTATGGCAGAAAGTGAAGAAGAACTAAAGAGCCTCTTGATGAAAGTGAAAGAGGAGAGTGAAAAAATTGGCTTAAAGCTCAACATTCAGAAAACGAAGATCATGGCATCTGGTCCCATCACTTCATGGCAAATAGATGGGGAAACAGTGGAAAGAGCAACAGACTTTATTTCGGGGGACTCAAAAATCACTGAGATGGTGACTGAAGCCATGATATTAAAGGATGCTTCATCCTTGGAAGACAAGTTATGACCAACCTAGACAGAATATTAAAAAGCAGAGATAGTAATTTTTCAACAAAGGTCCATCTAGTCAAGGCTATGGTTTTTCCAGTAGTCATGTATGGATATGAGAGTTGAGCTATAAAGAAAACTGATCATGGAAGAATTGATGATTTTGAAATGTGGTTTTGGAGAAGACTCGAGAGCCCATGGCCTGCAAGGAGATTCAACCAGTCCATTCTAAAGGAAATCAGTCCTAAATATTCATTGGAAGGAATGATGTTGAAGCTGAAACTCCAATACTCTGGCCACCTGATATGACAAGCTGACTCATTTGAAAAGACCTTAATGCTGGGAAAGGTTGAAGATGGGAGAAATAGGGGATGACAGAGGATGAGATGGTTGGATGGCATCACTGACTCAATGGACATGACTTTGAGTAAACCCTTGGAGTTGGCTATGGACAGGGAGGACTGGCATGCTGCAGTCCATGGGGTCACAAAGAGTCAGACATGACTGAGCCACCCCAGTCCTTCTTGGTCACATCCTGGGAAGAAATTTTTCGTAAACTAACTGGACTAGGATAAGTAACAGTGGAAGACGCTCCTGATTCAGAGAACACACTCTTTTTTGTTTGTTTGTTTGTTTTTAACCTGGTGCTGTTTACTGGAAAACTTAGTTATGAGCAAGCAGATGGTTTAAGACCTTTCCCCCACTTAATATTGATTGAAATTATCTTGGGCTTCACCTTTTCAGGAAGGAGTAATAGTACTGAGCAGCCTTAACAAAATTTGAATGAGTGAATGATCTATATTGAACAGATATTAGTATAAGTGAGTATGAAGACACCACCACAAGTTATAAGAGTTAATGAAAAACTGAAGTGGTCTTTAATAGGGGCTAGTAAATTAGTGACTGTTAAAAAGAGGTTTCAAGGACATACTAATTATCTGTTATTTTTACTCCAGCTGGAGAAAGTTAGCCATTCATCTTGGCAAGTTGATGATGATGATAATGATGTTGATAATAAAAGAAAAGCAAAATCCTTTTTTATTAATCATATTATTAATATTTTGCTCTTCCATTTCTAGATTCAAATATTATAATTGCAATTGCTTGTGAATAATCAATGCTATAAGCAATCACAGTGCCATATTGTGGTTTTACCCTAATTATATACATAACTTTATTTTAGTGGTTGAACATAAAAACGTACATTCAATGAGTTTTAATTCTCAATTTAAAACTACTTAAACTTAGAGAATTCCCTGGCAGTCCATTGGTTAAGATTTGCTTTCACTGCCTAGGTTCAGTTCCTGGTCAGGAAACTAATATCTCACAAACCATGTGGCACAGCCAAGAAAAGGAAAAATGTTTCCCACTCCACCCTAAAAATATTTAGACTTATAATAGAAGTAAATAAATAAAATATTAATGTAATAAAGTGTCCTTGTTTATCAAGTACTAATAGCCACTTTTGCTGAATTTTAATTGTAAACATATACATTTTATTTAAAATTTTGAAATAAAAAATAAGTAAAAGGTGATATGGCTTGACTAAAAAGGGTTTTCATTTACATTCAAATAGTTCTATATATTATGAAGCACCCTGAAAAAAAAAAGTGAAATTTTAGTCTTAACAATTGGCTCAACAACTGCAACAACAACAACAAGAAAAACTTGACTAAAAGATTTAATTTGCTTTTGACCAAAGATAACTTTGTCAAACTATATTGATTATAAAAATAAAACTGATTTGGCTATACCCAAACTTAATATTCAAATCATATATTCACACTTATTTAAATTTAAATTATGTGATAAATTTACTGATTCCATTTATATTATTCAAATCACCAAGATGTCATAGCCTTTCAGGCAGTTAATGGAAATTTTCTGTGTATTTTACAAATGTCTTATTATAAACTAACGTCTTTTTTCCCTAAATAGGTTTATATAACATTTAAAAAATCGTGTTAGTGTTCCGGTTTTGAGCATACACATACACACACACACACAATGAATATTTAAATTGGCATTTAACACACTTTTAAGTCTTTAAAACAGATATATTTAATTGGGAAAAAGACACTCAATGAATTTAGTAAAATTTGGCTGTATAGCATGTACATTTTAAAATCCTGAGAATATTGTTATATTTTTTGCAATAATCTGGAGCCCATCAAGAGTTAGATTTTCTTTGTGAATAAATATTTTAAATAAATATTCCTGTTCACTCAACTAGGAGGACTTTAGGCTAATTGAGTGTGGGCATATATAAACAGAGTCCTCCACTTCTAAGGAAGAAAGGGATGTCATTTACTGTCTTGACTGAAATCAGTGCTTTTACGAAAATAACTGAGCCAGATTGCTCAGACTTTAATCCTGGCTTTTCTACTTATCTGTTAAAAGATATACTTAACCTTTCAATGAACATTTTCTTAAATGTGAAATGGTAATACTTAATTTCTGTGATTGTTATGAGAACAAAATAAATTAATAATTATCAAACTCCTCGATCAGTGGAAGACATTTGTTAGGCTAGGTTAAACAATGATAAATTGTCATTATTTTATGATTTAAAAATGATTGCATAATAGCAGTTTTATACATCCCAACATAATAATACTGCTATTACCTGCCTGGCTAACTACTACTTATTATTTAAGATTCAGAGCAGTGATCTCTTCCTCCCAGAGCCTCCCTTATCCCCTTACCCTCTCCATTTCATGACTAAATTCAATTCCACATGTCTTTCTTGCTCCCACAGTGCAGGATATTTACCTTTATTAAATCTTAATAATGTGTATTCTCTGTTTGTTTCCAGTCTTGAAATACCTTGTTCAGGATCATGCTCTTCCTTTCTGTGATTCTAGCATGTATCACATATTTCATTATGCTAACATATCAAGATTATATGAGAAGTGTCAGTAGCAATACCAGCGCAGAAATGTTCTTCTCTTATTGCCATATGTTTCACACCCACCCTGGGAGCCTACCCAGAAGCAATCCCCCAGCTCAACTGTAGGCTTTTCTCTCCACACCAAGGACAGCCTGTGAGCCACTTTGGATGCAGGGACACAGCAAAGAGCAGATAGGCACCTGCTCTAAGTGAAGTGAAAGGGGCGATGAAAGCGAGATTGATCCTGCCCTTAGAGTGGCCTGCACAACAGTCCTCCAGAATGAATTTGCTATTTTCAAAAAGTAATTTTCCAGATATAGAATCCTGGCTAGAGGAGTAATAGGAGATTTGATGCACAGAGAGGGAGCTCATGGATTCCTCATGCAGATCTATCGTCAAAGACTGTGAGACAAATGCAAAAGTCCTCAGACTTCAAATTTTGAGGATGCATGGCTGCATTTCATTCTTAAAAGAACAAAAAGTCAAAGAAAGAACACAAGGAAACGAGAGAGAATGCAAGAAAAGTAAGAAGGAAGGAAAGAAGAGGAAAGAGAAAAAAAAAGAAATGAAAAAAATACATTTAAAATTAACAAAATGAAAAAAGACTTTTAAAATCATGTGTGCATTTCATCTTACCGTGAACACAAATATAGTATCATGCTCAGAGAGTATGTTCTTGTCATTAAAAATTTGGTTTAAATAATGGACATTTTTTATTTCTGTTATTATTTATCAAATTACCTTCCTCTCTGCATCTCAGTTTCTTCAACTGTAACGTTGGTATTTTAATTAGAGTATCTACCTTATAGCTGTCTCTTATACACATCTCATGGAAGAATTGATGATTTTGAAATGTGGTTTTGGAGAAGACTCTAGAGTCCATGGCCTTCAAGGAGATCCAACTAGTCCATTCTAAAGGAAATCAGTCCTAAATATTCATTGGAAGGAATGATGTTGAAACTGAAACTCCAATACTCTGGCCACCTGATATGACAAGCTGACTCATTTGAAAAGACCCTAATGCNTGTTATGTAGTAACCATTCCATAAAGTTCATTATTATGTGAAAGAAATGTGCAAGTTCAGAATTAGGCATTTTATGTGTATTCATTAAAAAAAAATACAACAATCTTGAATGAGACTATCTTCATAGGCCATTATTCAAAGGCAATTTCAAAATTAGTCGGTTTTGACAGTCCTGGCAACTATTATTTTATTATAATCAATTAGAATTCTTATTTTAGAAAATATAAATATCAAAGAATTTAAATTCAAATTTGGTAAAAGACACTTTGGATAATGTGGAACTTTGTATATAATGCCATAAATTTAGAAGTTTAAGTAGGAAAGATGTTTATTTCTTTCTCACTGAACTCTGAAAGAGAGCCAAAACTGATATGAAAGTTCCACAGTGCTGGAGACCAGGTTCTCTCAACAATGGGCTCTGTCTTTCATATGACATTGCCTCTGTCCATTCATTAGTTAAGACAAGTTCTCATGCATTAACAAATTAACCCTTAAATCCCAGAGGGTTAATATAAGAAAGTCGTTGCCTGTAGCATCTCTGTAGCATATCATCAGCAAAGAGCTGTGCTCCACAGAGTCACTCAGGGGTGTGGGATGATGGGGATTCTGGTCTTATAGCACCAAAAAAATGGAATACGAAGCTTCACTGGTCACCACTGCAGATGGGAAGAAATACTACAGATTAGCACTTGCTCTTTTCACTGCCCAGGCCAGGAAGTGTTAGAGGTCACTTCCCCTCACAGTTTACCAAACAGAAGTAGTCATTTGGCCTTCCCAAACTACATAGGTTTGGGATATACAGAAAATACATGGAATATCTGGTGGATATTACTATCTCTGTCCCAGCTTATACTTCCTACATTTACCATCACAACTACTTTCAAGCAGAAGGAAGAGATTCAGAGAGAAGTGGAGTGTATGTTCCTTTCTTTCAAAGCCAAGATCTAAAACATGTGCTCTCACTTCTATTCACAAGTCGTGGGCCAAATTTAGTGAGATGGCTGTAACTTCTTGCAAAGAAGACTAGGGGATATGGTCTTTATTCTGATAATCACATACCTTGCTAACACTGAAGGGTTTTATTACTTAAAAAAAAAAAAAAGGAGGAGAAGAAATAAGTATTGAAAGAAAAACTGCAACCTCAGCCACATTTGCAGACAAAATTATATAATATCAGTTAAAGTCATAATAATTTGGAAAAATGTTTGAATTTCTGGATTTGTTACAAATAAAATTTCAGAATTCAAACTAATCTTGAAGTACTTCCTGTGTGTCTGGAGAATATTTTTTAATAAGTAGATTGAATTGTTATCTATACTCATACTTAAAAGGAATTTTTTTCTGAATTAACCAGGAGGCTTGCAATCTGCTAATGACAAAAAAATCTTACAGGATATTGGTGAAATAAGGTTGAGTACAAATTTAAAAAAGAAGAAATACAGATTTATGGTTCATGGTTTAACTGTCTGTGTAGTTTCAAGAGGAGAAGCCAGTCATCCATTTAACACTGTTCAGCAAAGTTTTGTTGGCTTCTTTTTATTCCAAGAAAGGTTCAATTCTTTGAAAGAGATTGACATTTCCAAGAACTAATGTTCCAGTCTTGTAATTTTGTCAAAATAAACTTAAGAAGGACAGTTTCTAGTTGTGTTTCCCCCACTCCTTTGGCATTATTTTTAAAATACCCAATACAATCACTTCCAGAAGTCCTATGACCAGTTGAAATTTATCCTTAGGTATCATTTAAAAATATTCTTTACCATTGGCTACCTAAGGGTTAAATAAAAGCTAATTGGTGGCAATTATATCATTATGCTGACCTTTACAGCCTGAAATGATATTTCTGTCAGTGAATGTTTTCTACAATAAATCCACCTGCTTATTAGAAAGAGCAATCTTTCTCATTATAAATAAGTTCCTTGCAGACTAATTTACCATGGACTGGCTTCCTTTAAAATGCCACCTATCCTTGGAGAATAAATGGATTATAAGTGTGTGCTGGTTAACAAAAATATCATTATATAATTCTAAGGCAGAATACAGAAATGGAGAATTTTTACACCCAGATGTTGGCCCCAGTGTAGATAACTCTCCAAGTTTGCTCACGACTCCCTTTCTGCTCTACGTTTGGAATGGGCCTCCAAAAAAATCACTTGGCATTATCTTCCTTCTGATAGGTTTAATCTTCTTGAGAGGAAGTCCCTCTGAACTCTAATGCCATGTCATGGTGTTCATGGTAATCTATCTGCTTGGGCAACACTCTCAGGTTCAGGTTGTTGATCTGCCATGTTGTTCACTGACATGAATAGATAGTATTTCACCTCACACCTTTACCCACACCAGTTGCTTTCTACCATGGCTTCCCCTTTGCCTCTGAGACACAAGGCACCACCAGATTTTTTGGATGTTTCCTCTGCTACTTTGAAATTGGTTTCCTAAGAAGATGCCCATGCCCATTAAGACCGAATGAAAAATACTGGAACTCTAGATATAAGAGCCTCATGGAGGAATTTGGTCAGTGGGAGATAATAAACAGAAATTTTCTGCACTGGTTCTCTCAGATACTCCTCACACTGAACAGTTGGCTATGCTTGCTACCTTTCTACAGCCAGCTCAGAAATGCACCCTGTTATGTGAGGTTTTCTTCTATCCTCATCTCATTTTCCTTCATTACATCTTTCCTGAGATTTCAATCTTCCTCACCCATAAAATGTTAGCATATACATTTTTATTTCAGGCGCTATTTTAGAGGCTCTAGGCTGAGATCCATGAGTTAACTATTCTTAAATTGTTGAGAAATTATATTTATTTTCCATTATTCTTACCTGCTTTCTTCTTTTCTCTTATTTCCTTTTTTTCCATTTTGTGTTAAGATTTTATAACTAATTTTATGCTATTCTACAAATTACCAAGAGCAAAAATAAGTTTGCATATATTTGGAGGAAAGACAAATTATGCTGGTTTTTTTGTTTTCTTTCTTTCTTTCTGTCAGTCAATTCAGTCTCTCAGTCATGTCTGACTCTTTGTGACTCCATGGACTGAAATGTATCAGGCTTCCCTGTCCATCACCAATTCCCAGAGCTTGCTGAAATTCATGCCCATTGAGTCAGTGAGCCATCCAACCATCTCATCCTCTGTCATCCTGTTCTCCTCCCACCCTCAAATCTTTCCCAGCATCGGGTTCTTTTCCAATGAGTCAATTCTTTGCAACAGATGGCCAGTGTATTGGAGTTTCAGCATCAGTCCTTCCAATGAATATTCAGGACTGATTTCTCTTAGGATTGATGATTAGATCTCCATGTAGTCCAAGGGTCTCTAAGAGTCTTCTCCAACATCACAGTTCAAAAGCATCAATTATTTGGCACTCAGCTTTCTTTATAGCCCAACTCTCACATCCACACATGACTACTGGAAAAATCATAGCTTTTACTAGATGGACCTTTGTCAACAAATTAATGTCTCTGCTTTTTAATATGCTGTTTAGGTTTTCTCCTTTGAAAGGAGATAATATCTTAAATTACCTCTGAATTTATACACACACACACACACACACACACACACACACATGATTACTCTCCATAGAGAAAAGCAGTTGGATATTATTTAGAAATTTGTTGTGGTTTGGACAGCCATGAGAAGTTATAGTTAATATACTTAACACACTAATCAGGCTTCCTTGATGGTTCAGTCAGTAGAGAATCCACATGCAATGCAGAAGATCTCCTGCAATGCAGCAGACTTGGTTTCAGTCCCTGGGTTGGGAAGACACCATGGAGAAGGAAATGACAACCCACTCCAGTATCCTTGTCTGGGATATCTCATGGACAAAGAAACCTGGCAGGCTAAAGTCCTCAAGGTTGCAAGAGTTGGACACAACTTAACAACTAAACCACCAACAACAACACACTAATTTGTAATGAGATTTTTTAAATTTTATTTTAACTATCAGAATTCAATTATAAACATATCAAATGTGATTTTACAGCTGAAAAACTTTCAGCATCTACCTAATCCATACTTTATCATATAAGGTTAAGCCTCAGCAAGAGGAAGTGACTTTTGCAAACACCTACACTCTCAAGTTCAGAAACTCAACTAAGACCTAGATCTTCTGAATCAAAGACCAATTTTTTTTGTATCACTTGTGTGCAGTTTGCTATAGGTCTTGGCCTAATGTTTTCTTTCCTTCCCTAGTGGCTAAGCAATAAAGAATCCACCTCTCAATTCAGTAGGCACTAGTCTGACCTGGATCAGGAAGATACCCTGCAGGAAGAAATGGTAACCCACTCGAGTATTCTTGCTTTGAAAATACCATGGACAGATAGCCTGGTGGGCTATAATCCATGGAGTTATAAAAGAGTCAGACATGACCTAATGACAACAACGTTTTATCTACTTTGACTTTTTGAAAATAGAACTAGAAAGGAAAAATTTTAAAATAAACAATAAAAAAAAAATCTCAGTTCAATACAGTTCAGTTGCTCAGTCGTGTCTGACTCTTTGCAACCCCATGGACGGCAGCACACCAGATTTCCCTGTCCATCACCAACACCCAAAGCTTACTCAGACTCATGTCCATTGGTTGGTGATGCCATCCAACCATCTCATCCTCTGTCATCACCTTCTCCTCCTGCCTTCAATCTTTCCCAGCATCAGGGTCTTTTCCAGTGCATCAGTTCTTCGCATCAGGTGGCCAAAGTATTGGAGTTTCAGCTTCAGCATCAGTCCTTCCAATGAATATTCAGGACTGATTTCCTTTAGGATGGACTGGTTGGATCTCCTTGCAGTCCAAGGGACTCTCAAGAATCTTCTCCAACACCACAGTACAAAAGCATGAGTTCTTCCACACTCAGCTTTCCTGATAGTCCAACTCTCACATCCATACACGACTACTGGAAAAACCATAGCTTTGACTAGATGGACCTTTATTGGAAAAGTAATGTCTCAGCTTTTTAATACACTGTCTAGGTTGGTCATAGCTCGTCTTCCAAGGAGAAAGCATCTTTTAATTTCATGGCTGCAGTCACCATCTACAGTAATTTTGGAGATTAAATAAATAAATAAATAAATAAGTCTGTCACTGTTTCCATTGTTTCCCTATCCATTTGTCATAAGTGATGGGACTGGATGCCATGGTCTTCATTTTCTGAATGCTGAGTTTTAAGCCAATATTTCCAGTGTCCTTCTTCATTTCATGAAGAGGCTCTTTAGTTCTTCTGTGTTTTTTCCATAAGGGTGGTATCTGTATATCTGAGGTTAATGATATTTCTCCCGGCAATCTTGATTCCAGCTTGTAATTTCTCCAGCCCAGCATTTCTCATGATGTACTCTGCATATAAGTTAAATAAGCAGGGTGACAATATGCAGCCTTGAAGTACTCCTTTCCCTATTTGGAACCAGTCTGTTGTTCCATGCCCAGTTCTAACTGTTGCTTCTTGACCTGCATACACATTTCTCAGGAGGCAGGTAATGCATTCTGGTATTTCCATCTTATTAAGAATTTTCCAGTTTGTTGTGATCTACACAGTNCCCTATTTGGAACCAGTCTGTTGTTCCATGCCCAGTTCTAACTGTTGCTTCTTGACCTGCATACACATTTCTCAGGAGGCAGGTAATGCATTCTGGTATTTCCATCTTATTAAGAATTTTCCAGTTTGTTGTGATCTACACAGTCACAGGCTTTGGTGTAGTCAATAAAGCAGAAATAGATATTTTTATTGAACTCTCTTGCTTTTTTTATGATCCAGTGGATGTTGGCAATTTGATCTCTGGTTGCAGTGGCATTTCTAAATACAGCCTGAACATCTTTAAGTTCATAGTTCACAAACTGTTGAAGATTGGCTTGGAGAATTTTAAGCATTACTTTGGTAGTGTGTAGGATGAGTACAGTTGTGTGGTAGTTTGAGCATTCTTTATCATTGCCTTTCTTGGGATTGANTACAATCAGTCCATCCTAAAGGAAATCAGTCCTGAATATTCATTGGAAGGACTGATGCTGTAGCTGAAACTCTAATATTTAGCCTCTGATGTGAAGAACTAATTTGAAATGACTCTGATGCTGGGAAAAATTGACGGCAGAAGGAGAACAGGATGACAGAGGATGAGATGGTTGGATGGCATCACCGACTCAATAGACATGAGTTCAACTAAGCTCCATGTATTGGTGATGAACAGGGCAGACTGGCATGCTACAGTCATTGGGATTGCAGAGTCGGACATGACTAAGTAAATTGAAATTAATACCATAAATGTTGTAAGAATTAAATACATCAATATATGAAAAACACTTTGAAGAGTGCTTCACCCGTATTAAGACCTGAAAAATTCTTGAAACTATTATTTGTTTTAAGATGTATTTAAAACATATGCATGTATCTATCAGTATTATATATTGTTGAAAATATCTGAGTGTTTCCCTAATAATATATGAAAGTGAAAATCTAAGTAAAGAGAGGATGGTATAAAATAAGATAAAATTTAGAAAATAAATAAAATATAAAATGTGAGAGAAGTTTTCCAAATATGGATTTTGATAGAATCCCATGAATGGAGGAACATGATGAACAGAACTATCCTCAGTTGAAATCTTAACAAAACATCTGCTATTTTAACTCAACTGTATTCAGGCTTTTCCACAACAACTTGTCAGTTGGAATAAAATTTTTGCAAAAGCCCTTAACAGCAAAATTCACATTTGATTGTATTTCAAGTGAGTAATAGCCTAAAACTTTATAGGAAATAATATAAAGACATTCTATCAAAATTCTATGTTCCTCAATCTCAACACAACAATATATACACAGGTATATCTGATTGTAAAATAAATTGTTTTCTGGTTTGCAGAAAGGAAAAGGGAAAATGAATTTGCCCTGCTAGTGTATAAGGCAATAGCTTTAACCCTAGCAAGTATAAACACACCTGGCACTTAGTAGGTTCTCAATTATAGAGATATCCACCCCTCTCAAACTAGTGGGTTTGTTTGTGTGTTTGTTTTTTTGCTTATTTAAGAGCTTATTCTCTCCTGGGGATCCAATGGTCATTGCTTCATGAATAAGAAGTTGCCTCCTAATGCTTTACTATCCCTGTATCTTCATGCCTGTGCTGAGTTGCCCAATAAATGAAGCCTGACTGATGCAGATGCCATTCCTTTCTGTCCCCAGGCCAGTGACAGTAACCCTGGTAACATGTTAGAAGTCTTTGGATGCAATGTACAAAGTTAACACTTTGTTTTCTGTTTTAAGGCCACTATCTAAAATGGATAAAGTGAGGCCTCGGGCCTGAATTTAACTGCTCCCCACTTCCTCCTCTCTGTCAAGTGTAAAAACAGAGTGATAAGGCATCTACAACAGTGTTTACATTATGCTCTCATTTCATCCTGGACTCATTGGGAACTTTAACAACTTATTAAATCTCCAGAAGCACCTGCTCCAGGTTAGACAAGATTCTATAGTCACTGTATTTCCTGTGTGCATGCACATGCTCAGTTGTTCAGGCAAGTCTGACTATGACCCCATGGACTGTTGCCAATCAGGCTCCTCTGTCAATGGAATTTGCCAAGCAAGAATACTCGAGCGCGTTGCAATTTCCTACTTCAGGAGATCTTCCCAACCCAGGAATCAAGCCTTCGACTCCTCAGTTCAGTTCAGTCGCTCAGTCGTGTCCAACTCTTTGCTACCCCATGAATTGCAGCATGCCAGGCCTCCCTGTCCGTCACCAACTCCTGGAGTTCACTCAGACTCGTGTCCATCGAGTCAGTGATGCCATCCAGCCATCTCATCTTCTGTTGTCCCCTTCTCCTCCTGCCCCCAATCCCTCCCAGCATCAGAGCCATTTCCAATGAGTCAACTCTTTGGGTGAGGTGGCCAAAGTACTGGAGTTTCAGCTTTAGCATCATTCCTTCCAAAGAAATTCCAGGGCTGATCTCCTTCAAAATGGACTGGTTGGATCTCCTTGCAGTCCAAGGGATTCTTAAGAGTCTTCTCCAACACTACAGTTCAAAAGCATCAATTTTTCGGCACTCAGCCTTCTTGACGGTCCAGCTCTCACATCCATACATGACTACTGGAAAAACCATAGCCTTGACTAAACAGACCTTTGTTGGCAAAGTAGTGTTTGAATATGCTATCTAGGTTGGTCATAACTTTCTTTCCAAGGAGTAAGCGTCTTTTAATTTCTAGGTTGCAGTCACCACCTGCAGCGATTTTGGAGTCCCCCCAAAATAATCTGACACTGTTTCCACTGTTTCCCCATCTATTTCCCATGAAGTGATGGGACTGGATGCCATGATCTTCGTTTTCTGAATGTTGGCCTTTAAGCCAACTTTTGCACTCCCCTCTTTCACTTTCATCAAGAGGCTTTTTAGTTCCTCTTCGTTTTCTGCCATAAGGGTGGTGTCATCTGCATATCTGAGGTTACTGATATTTCTCCTGGCAATCTTGATTCCAGCTTGGGTTTCTTCCAGTCCAGCATTCCTCATGATGAACTCTGCATAGAAGTTAAATAAGCAGGGTGACAATATACAGCCTTGACGTACTCCTTTTCCTATTTGGAACCAGTCTGTTGTTCCATGTCCAGTTCTAACTGTTGCTTCCTGACCTGCATACAGATTTCTCAAGAGACAGATCAGGTGGTCTGTTATTCCCATCTCTTGAAGAATTTTCCACAGTTTTGGATTATTACTACTGCACCACCTGGGAAGCCACTATGAAGTCAGTGGGTCTTAAACTCTTCCCTAACCCCCACCAACCTCAGTTGTGCTTAGGGTTCCTATGGTGGATACCAGCTCCCAGACCAGTGCCATTAGAGATTTAGTGACTGTGAATCACACCAAAGATTTTTTTCCCCACATCTGTGGGTGCAGTATTCAGGGCCTGGTGCTGTCAGTTAAAATTTTAACTCCCAAGCCACACTCCTCTTCCTGCCTGCCTGATTCACATACTGACATGTGATTGGGAGTCTGCATGTAACATGACCAATTTTCTCTGTGAATGTATTTGCTAAAGTTTTCGTTTAAATTTTCAAAGATAAGCAATCCCAACAGAACTCTGATTGCTAATTAAAGTAGAACATATGCCAATGAAATCATTTATCTTGATATGTAACTATAATAAGCAGCATTTTTCTCTAATGAGAATAATCACTGTACCTGGTATTTGAAGGAGAAAACTTCAGAGAGTCTCCCCATTACAAGTCACTCCAAAATAACAAAATAATAAAATATTGCTTTGTACTGTATAAAATATGTCAACATTAACAGTCTTTTTTTTCTCTCATCTTACTCATCCTATGCATTTATTAAAACTTAAAATGGTTTTGAAATTTTTTTATTACATAAATCTGATCACTAATTAGATTTACCATAAATGCCTTCAATACTAATTATAGAATGCTGGCGATGATAAAATTACAGTGAGGGTTAGTAAGTTTTGATGTTGAATAATCATATCTTAGTATCAACTGAAAGTGTTAAAAGCATATCTTAGTTTCTTTCACAGTAGATAGTAGAATCACTTACAACTAAGGTTTGCTATGAGAGTTTAATTTGACATGGAGTACGTCAAGGCTGTATATTGTCACCCTGTTTATTTAACTTATATGTAGAGTACATCATGAGAAACACTGGACTGGAAGAAACACAAGCTGGAATCAAGATTGCCAGGAGAAATATCAATAACCTCAGATATGCAGATGATACCACCCTTATGGCAGAAAGCGAAGAGGAACTAAAAAGCTTCTTGATGAAAGTGAAAGAGGAGAGTGAAAAAGTTGGCTTNTATACAGCCTTGACGTACTCCTTTTCCTATTTGGAACCAGTCTGTTGTTCCATGTCCAGTTCTAACTGTTGCTTCCTGACCTGCATACAGATTTCTCAAGAGACAGATCAGGTGGTCTGTTATTCCCATCTCTTGAAGAATTTTCCACAGTTTTGGATTATTACTACTGCACCACCTGGGAAGCCACTATGAAGTCAGTGGGTCTTAAACTCTTCCCTAACCCCCACCAACCTCAGTTGTGCTTAGGGTTCCTATGGTGGATACCAGCTCCCAGACCAGTGCCATTAGAGATTTAGTGACTGTGAATCACACCAAAGATTTTTTTCCCCACATCTGTGGGTGCAGTATTCAGGTTCTGGTGCTGTCAGTTAAAATTTTAACTCCGAAGCCACACTGCTCTTCCTGCCTGCCTTATTCACATACTGACATGTGATTGGGAGTCTGCATGTAACATGACCAATTTTCTCTGTGAATTCATTTGCCAAAGTTTTCGTTTAAATTTTCAAAGATAAGCAATCCCAACAGAACTCTGATTGCTATTTAAAGTAGAACATATGCCAATGAAATCATTTATCTTGATATGTAACTATAATAAGCAGCATTTTTCTCTAATGAGAATAATCACTGTACCTGGTATTTGAAGGAGAAAACTTCAGAGAGTCTCCCCATTACAAGTCACTCTAAAACAACAAAATAATAAAATATTGCTTTGTACTGTATAAAATATGTCAACATTAACAGTCTTTTTTTCTCTCATCTTACTCATCCTATGCATTTATTAAAACTTAAAATGGTTTTGAAATTTTTTTATTACATAAATCTGATCACTAATTAGATTTACCATAAATGCCTTCAATACTAATTATAGAATGCTGGCGATGATAAAATTACAGTGAGGGTTAGTAAGTTTTGATGTTGAATAATCATATCTTAGTATCAACTGAAAGTGTTAAAAGCATATCTTAGTTTCTTTCACAGTAGATAGTAGAATCACTTACAACTAAGGTTTGCTATGAGAGTTTAATTTGACATGNACATAAATCTGATCACTAATTAGATTTACCATAAATGCCTTCAATACTAATTATAGAATGCTGGCGATGATAGAATTACAGTAAGGGTTAGTAAGTTTTGATGTTGAATAATCATATCTTAGTATCAACTGAAAGTGTTAAAAGCATATCTTAATTTCTCTCACAGTAGATAGTAGAACCACTTACAACTAAGGTTTGCTATGAGAGTTTAATTTGACATGGAGTACGTCAAGGCTATATATTGTCACCCTGTTTATTTAACTTATATGTAGAGTACATCATGAGAAACGCTGGACTGGAAGAAACACAAGCTGGAATCAAGATTGCCAGGAGAAATATCAATAACCTCAGATATGCAGATGATACCACCCTTATGGCAGAAAGCGAAGAGGAACTAAAAAGCTTCTTGATGAAAGTGAAAGAGGAGAGTGAAAAAGTTGGCTTAAAGCTCAACATTCAGAAAACAAAGATCATGGTATCTGGTCCCATCACTTCATGGGAAATAAGTGGG
>SJYW01026589.1:70508-84531 GCA_006410735.1 Raphicerus campestris
TGGGGAAACAGTGGAAACAGTGTCAGACTTTATTTCTGGAGGCTCCAAAATCACTGCAGATGGTGACTGTAGCCATGAAATTAAAAGACACTTACTCCTTGGAAGGAAATTTATGACCAACCTAGATAGTATATTCAAAAGTAGAGATATTACTTTGCCAACTAAGGTCCATCTAGTCAAGGCTATGGTTTTTCCAGTAGTCATGTATGGATGTGAGAGTTGGACTGTGAAGAAGGCTAAGCACCGAAGAATTGATGCTTTTGAACTGTGGTGTTGGAGAAGACTCTTGAGAGTCCCTTGGACTACAAGGAGATCGAACCAGTCCATTCTGAAAGAGATCAGCCCTGGGATTTCTTTGGAAGGAATGATGCTAAAGCAGAAATTCCAGTACTTTGGCCACCTCATGCAAAGAGTTGACTCATTGGAAAAGACTTTGATTCTGGAAGGGATTGGGGGCAGGTGGAGAAGGGGACAACAGAGGATGAGATGGCTGGATGGCATCACTGACTCTATGGACATGAGTCTGAGTGAACTCCGGGAGTTGGTGATGGACAGGGAGGCCTGGCGTGCTGCAATTCATGGGGTCACAAAGAGTCGAACAAGACTGAGCTAATGAAATGAACTGAACTGAACTGAACTGAAGTGCTTAATACCCTGATGCTGGGAAAGATTGATGCAAAAGGAGAAAAGGGTGGCAGAGGATGAGATGATTAGATAGCATCAACAAACATGAATTTGAGCAAACTCTAGGAGATTGTGAAGGACAGGGAAGCCTGGCATGCTGCAGTCCATGGGTCACAGAGTCAGACATGACAGCAACTGAACAATAACATGTTATATATATATGTATCAGTGCATACTATCATGCTATACATTGTGTAAGATAAAACATTCAGCACAACTTTATGTTATGATACAAAAGCAAAAAAAGTGTAATGTGATGTTAGCTGTATTCATTCAGGAGTTGTATATTTGATAATAGTAGGGGAGAATATTTACAACTCTCTGTGGGTTTTCATTGAAGCTGACATACTAAACATTCTATCTGGGAAGACACTATTTAGGGCTTTAGAGCTGACATTTCAAAACAAGCTATCCTCTGACATCTCTTGTGGTGGGCATAAAACTGGTCATAAAACATAATGTGATCACATCATGCTATGTAGAAGAAAATAACTTGCCCCACTGTTTACCACATTGGAGTACTTATTGCAATTTGCCCTTCTAAAACCAAGGTCAGCATTTTCAGTAATCAGGATGGATGTTACTTTGATTTTTTTTCTTCTTTTCTGTTGAGAGGTGTAAGTTGTACCTTTTATATTGATATTAGTTATATAACTTTTGCTTCCTGTACAAGAATTCAAGCTGGAAGAGTTTATTTTATGCACTGACTTGTTTATTTGATGTGCATTACAAATTATTCTGTCACTATATTATCTACTAAATCATATTGCTTGATGTTCACAGGGCACTTGCTACTCAAGATTGCAAACATATAATTCATGGGAAGTCAGAGAATCTCTATGAAATAGTACAGTCAAGTTTATGAATAATGAAATTTCAAAAAATATATAGTTGATATCTTTGAATTTCACTCCTGAGAGAATAAAAGTCAAATGAGATTTTTTCAGGTCATTTTGAACAGATATAGTTTCATTTTATCAAAGCTAGATCTATATATCAAGTTGGAGTGCACAGCGAATTTAGAAGAGANTTGCCCCACTGTTTACCACATTGGAGTACTTATTGCAATTTGCCCTTCTAAAACCAAGGTCAGCATTTTCAGTAATCAGGATGGATGTTACTTTGATTTTTTTTCTTCTTTTCTGTTGAGAGGTGTAAGTTGTACCTTTTATATTGATATTAGTTATATAACTTTTGCTTCCTGTACAAGAATTCAAGCTGGAAGAGTTTATTTTATGCACTGACTTGTTTATTTGATGTGCATTACAAATTATTCTGTCACTATATTATCTACTAAATCATATTGCTTGATGTTCACAGGGCACTTGCTACTCAAGATTGCAAACATATAATTCATGGGAAGTCAGAGAATCTCTATGAAATAGTACAGTCAAGTTTATGAATAATGAAATTTCAAAAAATATATAGTTGATATCTTTGAATTTCACTCCTGAGAGAATAAAAGTCAAATGAGATTTTTTCAGGTCATTTTGAACAGATATAGTTTCATTTTATCAAAGCTAGATCTATATATCAAGTTGGAGTGCACAGTGAATTTAGAAGAGATTCTTTTGTTCATATTCCCTGTATCTTCTGGAAGATTCTTGCTTTTCTACATAATTTAAAATATCTCAAACATCTGAATTCTTAGAAATTGCATACAGAATCTGGGACTAATTGAAAGAGCTCAGAAATGGGAACTTAAAATACATTTTACCCTATATACTAATGTATAACAATATAAATTGGTGGAACCACAGAAAGTTATTTCTTAAAAAATAGTTTAACAGTTTCCTGAATCATGTCAAGAATAGTTAGAAATTGGAAAACAAAGTAAGTCTTTTTCCTAAAATAATCATATTTAATGGTTAATTTAGATCTTGAGATAACATGACATATTGCCAAATAGCATAAGTGCAATTGCCACATCATCTGCATGATAATTCTAATTCACCACTGCAGAGTATTTACCTTCTCTATATATTAAATCCCTATGTCTAAAGTAAGAATAATAAGAAAACCCAATGGATGTACTGTTGTCAGGGTTAGGTGTGTTAATACAGGTAAACTGCATGGAAAACTGATACTATCAAATAAGAACTCAATATAATTCAAAAGTTATTATGAAGGATAAAGTAGGATAAATATGTGCAAAATATAATAATATTTTATTATGCTATTTTCCCCATAAATCTATTAAAATACTTAAAATACATCAATGGAAAAAAAGACATAAATAAATAATTCAAAAAGGGGACATATATTCTTTAGGGCAAAGGTAAATTTCACTATTAAGCAAAGAAATACATGTGGTAAGTTGCTTCAGTCATGTCCTACTTTTTGTGACCCCATGTACTGTAGCCCACCAGAGTCCTCTGTCCAAGGGATTTTCCAGACAAGAATACTGGAATGGGTTGCCATACCCTTTTCCAGGAGATCTTCCTGACCCAGGGACTGAACCTACAACTCTTACTTCTCTTGCACTGGCAGGCGGGGTCTTTGCCACTAGAGCCACCTGGAAACCCCAAGAAATACATATTGACAAATTTTAAATAATTTTTATTTTTTAAAGTATCATGATGGTGGTAGTTTAGTCACTAAGTCATGTGCGATTCTTGTGAGCCCATAGACTGTAGCCCTCCAGGCTCCTCTGTCCATGGGATTTCCCAGGCAAGAATATTGGAGTGGTTGCCATTTCCTTCTCCATTAAAGCAGCAAAAATATGGAAAAACACAAGAATGTACTATACAAGAAGTTTACACTTTTAAATTTAATGTTCCTGTGTAATGCTAGTGGGGGTATAAATTTTGTATAATCATTTTAGAAATCAATTTATCAATATTATAATGAAAAATAAAGATTTTTATTATTTGACCTAAAAATAAGATTTTGTAATTTTTCTTTAGGTAAAACAAAACAAAACTATACTTTAGGCAAAATGATAGTACAACATTGCTTGTAACTGTAAATTTTTGAAACTATATAAAAGTACAAAAGCATTTGCCAGTATTTCAATTATCAAAACATGTTTAGTGAAAAATAAAATGAATTCTGCTTATATGATGATTGAGTAATTTAAAAAATAATACTATGTGGTGATGATCACAATTGCATGAAACAGGGAAATAAAAGTTCACATAGATATAAGACTAGGAGAAATGCATCAAAATATGATTAAAAGTTACTTATAGATAAAAATAAAAAATTATTTGTGTACTATCAACATCTTTGTAAATGTTTTGCATATTATTGTTGAGCATCTACTATTTATAAAATTTTAAAAAGCCGACTTTAAAAAGAAAACATTTCATAAAAATGTAAGTTAAATTAAATAACCTGTCATAATTCTTTAAATTACCAAAAAGAACTTTTGAAATAAAATTAACTGAATTCTAAAGGAAATATTCAAATTTCACTTTTAATCCATATATTTCTAATAATAAATATCAGAATATCATGTCATTGATTAGAAAACACTTTGTATTCATTTCTTAATGATCCCAATGAATTTTATGTAAATATCTTAATGTTGAGATTTATTTATTCAGTTATTTATTTTCAATTCTTTTTACTGATCAGGAAGTTGAAGTTCAGAATGGTAAAATGGGTGACTTCAGGTAAATCAGCTCATAAATGGTAAAATTGGAACCCAGGGGTATTCTAAAATAAAAGTATGTGTCTCACTTTATAATATGTGAGGCACCACTCATCTCTTATTTGTAGGAAATAAAGGAAACAAGAATGGGTAATAATATCACACAAGTTTTGTTACTTATTGAAGAGACATTTATTGAGCTTAACTTGTATCAGATTATATGATAAATACTGACATTGAAAAGTGAGTAAATCCTAATCTCTAAATCAATGAATCTTGAAGTTATCAGGGTGACATATAAACAAATATAGAAAATGTCATCTTGGAAATAATGTGCCAAACATGTGGAGGAAAAGTCCTCTTGAAAATGTTTGCCAAGTGCAATAAAAATACAGTGGAGACACAAAAGTATCTACCTGGAGAATCTTGGAATGCTTCCTAGACTATAAGTGATTTAAGTGAAATTAAGCTATATAAAGTAGTGGAAAGAGTGTTAGACTGAAGGGGGGTGGCAAATTCATTTCCAGTTTTGACTTTGTTTCACAGACAGGTATCTTGAGTCCTTTGTATGCTGGACACTATGCTCATTGGGTAACTTATAGCAATTAGCAAAAACAAATAAAAACCCTGTCCAGTGGAGCTCATAGTGGAATCGATAAACATATGGTCAAAAGTATTTACAATACACATTATAGTAGCTAAGTGGTATTTGGGAGGGAGGGAGGGAGGTGAGTGCAGGGAACTAAGGAAGTCTGTAGGAGATATTTGTGTCATNATCATGGCATCTGGTCCCATCACCTCATGGGAAATAGATGGGGAAACAGTGAAAACAGTGTCAGACCTTATTTTTGGGGGCTCCAAAATCACTGCAGATGGTGACTGCAGCCATGAAATTAGAAGACGCTTACTCCTAGGAAGAAAAGTTACGACCAACCTAGATAGCATGTTGAAAAAGCAGAGACATTACTTTGCTGACTAAGGTCCATCTAGTCAAGGCTGTGGTTTCTCCTGTGGTCATGTATGGATATGAGAGTTGGACTGTGAAGAAGGCAGAGCGCCGAAGAATTGATGCTTTTGAACTGTGGTGTTGGAGAAGACTCTTGAGAGTCCCTTGGACTGCAAGGAGATCCAACCAGTCCATTCTGAAGGAGATCTGCCCTGGGATTTCTTTGGAAGGAATGATGCTAAAGCTGAAACTCCAGTACTTTGGCCACCTCATGAGAAGAGTTGACTCATCGGAAAAGACTCTGATGCTGGGAAAGATTGGGGCAGGAGAAGGGGACGACCAAGGATGAGGTGGCTGGATGGCATCATGGACTCGAATGGACGTGAGTCTGAGTGAACTCCGAGAGATGGTGATGAACAGGGAGGCCTGGCGTGCTGCAGTTCATGGGGTCTCAAAGAGTTGGACACGCCTGAGCGACTGAATTGAACTGAACTGATTTTTTCTTTTTAGTCTAATATGTCTTTAACATCCTTCCATAATATTTATCTTTGAAGTGCTTTTAGCAAATTATCCTCCCCTTCTCTCTGTCTACATTTTTATTCCCTTTAAAGGAGAGACCAAAGAAGCTCTGCAGCTGGAATCTGTGCCATCCCCATCCTTCCCCCAAAAATACCGAAAGGAAAATTCAATGGAATGAATGAAGACCAGACATTGTCACTGAATATTTTGGCGCAATAAAATGGATTCCTGTTTGGCTAAATTCAAGTATAATTCAAGTAGACAGAGGCTCTTTGATAGAAGAATTATGGATGTAGTCATGCTCTGGACCTACTTAGTACCTCACTTTGAGGGGTGAAGTTGCTCAGTCGTGTCCGACTCTTTGTGACCCCATGGACTGTAGCCTACCAGCCTTCTCCGACCGTGGGATTCTCCAAGCAAGAGTACTGGAGTGGGTTATCATTTCCTTCTCCAGGGGATCTTTCCGACCTAGGGATCAAACCTGGGACTCCCGTGTTGGATGCAGATGCTTTAATCTCTGAGCCACTAGGGAAGCCCAGTACCTCACTTTCAGAGTATACAAAAGTATCTCATTGAGGTTCTGCCTTCTTATGAACAGAGGATAAAGTGAGTATCTTGAGAGAAAATAGCTGTATTTCCTCACCTTTTTTCAGGTTACTGGTAGAAAAACATAAAGTTGCTACAGAAGATTCCTCACCAATTCATCATATATCCATGTACTGTTTAACTCTTCAGGGCTTGGGAAGCTGTCCCTCTCCCTAGCAATACCCATTGGTGGCGATATACTCAATTCTTCTCTCTATTCATAATGTTTGTTTCCATAAAAATACATTGAAAATTTTGCACAGATGCAAAGCAAACAGAATGGACTTTGAATTTCTTAGTTTCCTGTAAAATATCACTAGGAGATGTGATTCTAAAGTTAGAAACTGGGGACTGTGGGAATAAATCATGGGTAATGGCAGCATTTAAAACCTGAATCTTCCATGCTCTGCAGGTATTGTTTCTGTATTTTCTTGGTCTCTGGTAACATCATATGGATTTAGGAGGTAACCTGCTGAAGAGCTTTCTTTGAGAAGAAGCTGTATTGTGAAATGAAGGCAGTGAGTGTGGTAGTGTCAGTGGATCTCGGAGCAGCTGCTTGTGTTCAAACATCATGGACTGCACTGTGTGGGAAGAGTAATGACCTGCTGATAGTCAAAAGGATTCCAGATGAAATACGTTTCATTGTTTTATATTCAGCTGACTATAAACAGTGATTATAAAGTAAATTTTATTTTGGTAATCTTGTTCAATCCTTTAAATCAGTGTTTCTCAAATGGTGGTTTATTACTCATTAGTGGACTCTGATTTTGTGGATCTTGTTTAGCGTTTAAACTCTATTATTATTAAAGAACAAAATAGTATAGAATAGAAAATAGTGAATTGCATGTAATAAGAATATTTCTCTATGAAACTCATTTTTATCATATATGCACATGTGTTGTACATTTCATTTCTTACTGTAGACCATGGTTTAAAAAAAGTAAAGCATGGCTGTTAGCATCGGTTCCTAAGATATCAGATAATGGTGCATAACTGTTAACTGGCCTCTCAGCTGGTACCAGACAACTTGGACAGATGGCAAGGAATGAGAGGAGCCACGCTCTGGAGGGAGGAGCCTGTTGACCCCATGATCAAGTCTGCTGCTTTGGTGAAGACCAAGTGGATTACTCACTGTGCAAACACGGTTCACAGAGGAGCTTTGCCTGAGTGCAGCGCTGGAGACTGTTGGCAGGCTATTGCAAGTCTAAACATAACACCTGATGACAGTTTCTTGGTTGAGGAGAGGTGCAGGGGCCCATATGGGGAAACACTTCTTGAGATCTCCCTTTATTTTTCTCCCCAGTGTCACTTATCTTTTGAGTCACTAGCTGAGCTCCTTTGGAGTATAGACTGGGTGGACGTTGCCATTGATAGCAGTTACCATGTACTGACATTCCAGCATCTGAACACCCTTCATTTCTGAAGTGATCGTCCATTTTGCTATGAAAGTTGAAGGAGGTACGGAAACATAATGGGGGGTGAACCAAGCCCAGCCTCTTGGATTTCTCTGTCTCAAGACCTTGCATCTGGAGTGTATGTGTGCCAAGTCGCTTCAGTTGTGTCCAACTCTATGTGACGCTATGGACTGTAGCCCACCAGGTTCCTCTGTCCATGGGATTCTCTAGGCAACAGTACTGGAGCTGGGTTGCCGTGCCCTTCTCCAGGAGATCTTCCCGACCCAGGGATTGAATCCATGTCTCTTAAGTCTGCTGCACTGGCAGCAGATTCTTTACCACTAGTGCCACCTGCATCTGGTGGGAAGGGTGCAAATATATAGGTGTGGCTTGAGGTCATTGTGGAAGCAGCAGAGTCAGGAGTCAGCTGTGGTGATGGCTGGTAACCAGTGGTGGCCATGCTAGAATGATGTTGTTATCAGACTGTTTCCGTGTTCCTAAATCTTTCCCTTAATTTATTTTCATCCTAAGGTAAACAGAGCTGGTGTCTGTTGTTTGTATCCAGGAACCCTAAGAGGTTAAAGAATTACAGGGAACATGTTAGATGGATTCCTGTCTCCAAAGAGCTTAGTACATAATAGAGGGAGGAGGTGAATATGCAGCAGACACACAAATTAGTAAAAGTTGGCCAAGGGTGGAGGGGATTCAGGGTTATTTCCTGTATATTCCTGTGAGTTATAGTTACCTTCAAGTTTCACCAGATGGCATATCTGCAAGAGGTTCTGTGTTTTTGCATCGTGACACTTTGGAAATACAAGTTGATGCAGCACAATATGATTTCAAGCATTTGTACGATAAGGGTTTATTTGCTTTGTGACTTCTGTGTTTGTTGTTTTTTTTAATCTAAACATTTTCAAGATTTCCCTGGTGGCTCAGATGGTTAAGCGTCTGTCTACAATGCAGGAGACCCGGGTTCAATCCCTGGGTCGGGAAGATCCTCTGGAGAAAGAAATGGCAATCCACTCCAGTACTATTGCCTGGAAAATCCCATAGACAGAGGAGCCTGGTAGGCTACATATCGTCCATGGGGTCACAAAGAGTCGGACACAACTGAGCGACTTCACTTCAAACATTTTCAAAAGCCTTGACTATATTCACATAAAATGGATTAATGAACTGTGGGCTTTTTGAGTGTGAGCCAGGAAAAACTTACTGTAGAAGAAAAGGTTTGGAGAAATCTAGAATCTTCACATGGAGAAGGAAATGGCAACCCACTCCAGTGTTCTTGCCTGGAGAATCCCAAGGACAGGGGACCCTGGTGGGCTACCAACTATGGGGTTGCATAGAGTTGGACACAACTGAAGTGACTTAGCAGCAGCAGCAGCAGCAGAATCTTCCCAACAGCCCTGTAAAGTAGATACTTTATTAATCCCAGAGGAAGCAGAAACTTGAGGAGGTTGAAAAGCTTGGCTAAGGTCAGACAGACAGAGCTGGGGTCTGAACCCAGGTTAGGGTGACTCCAGGCCTAGGCTTCTAACTGCTTCTGTTCTGTGAAGAACTGTAGAGGTTGTATAACACTTATTACACAGGATTTGAACTCAGAGAGCTTTAGAAGCTTTTTCAATACCAGGCAGTTTCTCTTATTGTCTACAGCATACACATACTCTCCTTGTTGCCTACAACACACGCACTCTTCTTACTGTCTGCAACACACACACACATTCCTCAGTCTGACCCTGCTTCACCTTTTCACTGTGCCTCCCTCTTTCCTGCTGGAGCCCTCCTGGTCTGCCTTGCCCTTCCTGTGCCTCCATGCTCTCAGTTTTCCTCCCTCCAGCCCCTTTCTGGGACAGCTGCCCCTTCAGTTCTTTCTAGACTGACTGCAAGGCTGGAAACAGAGCCCGCTCTCCCTGGCCGCTTCACAGCCCGCCCTCTCCTTGTCTCCTGCAGTCCTTCACGCTTGTCTCTCAGCATGCCCTCTGCATCTGATTTCTTGAGGTTCCCCATGAACATGTTCATCTTGCCAGCTCTCAATGGACTGGCAGGCTTAGGTGGACTTAGATTCTTAGCATCTACTTCTTTCAGTTCAGTTCAGTCGCTCAGTCATGTCCGACTCTTCGTGACCCCATGAACCACAGCACACCAGGCCGCCCTGTCCATCACCAGCTCCACGAGTTTACCCAAACTCGTGTCCGTCGAGTTGGTGATGCCATCCAACCATCTCATCCTCAGTTGTCCCCTTCTCCTCCTGCCCTCGTTCTTACCCAGCATCAGGATCTTTTCCAATGAGTCAGCTCTTTGCATCAGGTGGCCAAAGTATTGGAGTTTCAGCTTCAACATCAGTCCTTCCAGTGAACACCCAGGACTGGTTTCCTTTAGGATGGACTGGTTGGATCTCCTTGCAGTCCAAGGGACTCTCAAGAGTCTTTTCCAACAACACACTTCAAAAACATCAATTCTTCTGTGCTCAGCTTTCTTTATAGTCCAAGTCTCACATCCATACATGACCACTGGAAAAACCATAGCCTTGACTAGATGGACCTTAGTCGGCAAAGTAATGTCTCTGCTTTTGAATATGCTATCTAGGTTGGTCATAACTTTCCTTCCAAGGAGTAAGTGTCTTTTAATTTCATGGCTGCAATCACCGTCTGCCGTGATTTTGGGGCCCCCTAAAATAAAGTCAGCCACTGTTTCCACTGTTTCCCTATCTATCTGCCATATTCCCCCAAAGCCTGCACATTGCTCAAGGAGTGTGGCAAACTGAAAGGGCAGTGAAGCTGGAGGCTGAGAAATGTGTCTAAGCCTGGTCTCAACATTCACTGGTTGCTTGACCGTGGGAATGTCTGAAGCTGAGTCTTCTCATCTATAAGGAGTTGTGAGACTTGAATGTGGTTATAGATGTGAAAGCCCTTTTTAAGCTATAAAGTACCAGGCAACTGCAAGGTTTTATTGTGAAGGTACAGGTGTTTTATAAGTATCTCAGCAATGAATGGTGGAAAGCACAGAAGGTGAAGACAAGCCTCCCCCCACCCCCCACTTTCATCTTTGGGGAACCCACTTCTGTCACCATATTTAGACCTCTATATTCTGGGCTATTTAGTAACACTATAGATGCATTAGTGGTGAAAGGAGAAAAAAGGGGGATAGCAAAGCATTTTGATACAGTGTGGCTTTTAGGTAAACACGTATATAATATATTTACTTTTATCAGAAGGAGTCTTTCAGGGAAAGCAGGCTCACGGGGAGCAGTGCAGAGAGCCCCGGCCCATCGAGCTGGCATTGATTGTTTGATCATCCCTAGAAGTTTATTGTAAATGAAGCAGCACTTACTGTTCTAGGGCATTCCTGGAATTGCTGCTATAGTTAGAAGTGAGTTATTCTGTGTGGCAGGAGTGGCATATAGAAAAGCCATAATTCTGACTTGCTGACAGGAAAAAAAAAAAGCAGATTTTGTATTTATGTCATGTTTTTGGCTGGAATCCACCAGCTTTGCATAGCGTCTTTTGATGCCTTCATCAGAACAGTTTTCTGGGACTCGGCAAAGCAGGGGGCACTGGGAGCAAAAGACACAGTCATTGCCAAGGCTCTGGTGGGTGCAAAGCCTTCAGTGATGAGACTGAGAGGGAAGAAAGATGCTTTCGTNAGTACTTTGGCCACACCTCATGTGAAGAGTTGACTCATTGGAAAAGACTTTGATGCTGGGAGGGATTAGGGGCAGGAGGAGAAGGGGACAACAGAAGATGAGATGGCTGGATGGCATCACTGACTCAATGGACGTGAGTTTGAGTGAACTCCGGGAGTTGGTGATGGACAGGGAGGCCCGGCATGCTGCAGATCATGGGATTGCAAAGAGTCAGACACAACTGAGCCACTGAACTGAACTGAACTAGATCATAATCTTCTTAGTTCACATACTATTGAAGCCTATCTTGGAGAATTTTGAGCACTATTTTGCTAGGGATGTCTTTAAAATATTTTGAGCAGAGGATTAGAATGATCTGATGTGCATTAGGTTTCAAAAGGGTCATTCTGGTTCCAGGAAGAGAAAAATAAAGACCCTATTCAATTCAGTTAAGATGTAATGCTGACTTATTCTTGTGAACAGAGCTTTCGAGGTTCTAGGAAGTACCCATTAACTGAATAAACTTTTATGAAAAGCCAACAATATTTGCACTTAAATGTTTGGTCAGGGATGAGACCAAGGTTTTTAGACTGAACTGTAATATTGAAGACTGAAGTTTTATTATATTAAAATGAAGCAGACTAGAAGAGGAACATATTTGAGATGATACATATCAAGATCTTGGGGCAAGATTATGAGCTCCATAGGAGAACCAAGTCGGGATATTAAGTTGGCAGCTGGGAGTAGAGTTCATGGATGAGATGGAAACTGGGAAGTCATCAGCAATTAGATAGATGGTGTATACTAGATGAAACCACATAGGAAGTGAGTGAATTAGTAAAGAAAATAGGTTAAGGGCTAAGATCTATGTACAAATTCTTATACCTTTAAAATAAAATAGAAGACCTTTAAGTTTCTTTATCAGACCTATCATGTCCCAAACTTGCAATTATTAAAAATGAAGATAGTAATAGCTGGTTATTTGTATTCATTTATAAAGTAGCATTCACTTTGAAAATGAAAGTCACTCAGTCATATCCGATTCTTTGCAACCCCATGAATTATTCACTTCATGGAATCCTTCAGGCCAGCACACTGGAGTGGGTAGCCATTCCCTTCTCTAGCAGATATTCCCTACCCAGAAATTAAACCGGGGTCTCCTGCATTCCAGGTGGCTGCTGCTGATGCTATCAGGGAATAAAAAGAAATACAATATATTTTGACTCCATAGAGAAAATACTATGTATAAGGAGTCTTGCTTCTGGTTCAAACTTATGTGTGATTTTTCAGGCCCAGTCATAGGCAATTATAAAGGTTTTACCTGGCAGGCCTCACTGGGAATGCCTTCTCCATACCAGAATTGAAGCATAGCCAATGGACTGCAGCCTTTGAGGGGAGCTGTATTCAAAGATTCAGAGCCCCCTCAGTTCAGTTCAGTTCTGTCGCTCAGTCATGTCCAACACTTTGCGGCTCCATGAATTGCAGCAGTCAGGCCTCCCTGTCCATCACCAGCTCCTGGAGTTCACTCAGACTCATGTCCATCGAGTCAATGATGCGATCCAGCCATCTCATCCTCTGTCGTCCCCTTCTCCTCCTGCCCACAATCCCTCCCAGCATCAAACTCTTTTCCAGTGAATCAACTCTTCACATGAGGTGACTAAAGTACTAGAGCTTCAGCTTTAGCATCATTCCTTCCAAAGAACACCCAAGACTGATCTCCTTTAGAATGGACTGGTTGAATCTCCTTGCAGTCCAAGGGACTCTCAAGAGTCTTCTCCAACACCACAGTTCAAACACATCAATTCTTCAGCGCTCAGCTTTCTTCACAGTCCAACTCTCACATCCATACATGACCACAGGAAAAACCATAGCCTTGACTAGATGGACCTTAGTCGGCAAAGTAATATCTCTGCTTTTGAATATACTATCGAGGTTGGTCAAAACTTTTCTTCCAAGGAGTAAGCATCTTTTAATTTCATGGCTGCAGTCACCATCTGCAGTGATTTTGGAGCCCCCCAAAATAAAGTCTGACACTGTTTCCACTGTTTCTCCATCTATTTCCCATGAAGTGATGGGACCGGATGCCATGATCTTCGTTTTCTGAATGTTGAGCTTTAAACCAACTTTTTCGCTTTCTTCTTTCACTTTCATCAAGAGGCTCTCATTCTTCTTCACTTTCTGACATAATGGTGGTATCATCTGCATATCTGAGGTTATTGATATTTCTCCTGGCAATCTTGATACCAGCTTGTGTTTCTTCCAGCCCAGTGTTTCTCATGATGTACTCTGCATAGAAGTTAAATAAACAGGGTGAAAGTATACAGCCTTGTATACTTTATATTCTTTTTCCTATTTGGAACGAGTCTGTTGTTCCATGTCGTTCTAACTGTTGCTTCCTGACCTGCATACAGGTTTCTCAAAAGGGAGGTTAGGTGGTCTGGTATTCCCATCTCTTTCAGAATTTTCCACAGTTTATTGTGATCCACACAGTCAAAGGCTTTGGCATAGTCAATAAAGCAGAAATAGATGTTTTTCTGGAACTCTTGCTTTTTCCATGATCCAGCAGATGTTGCCAATTTGATCTCTGGTTCCTCTGCCTTTTCTAAAACCAGCTTGAACATCTGTAAGTTCACAGCTCACATATTGTTGAAGCCAGGCTTGAAGAATTTTGAGCATTA
>SJYW01026589.1:88600-119591 GCA_006410735.1 Raphicerus campestris
ATCCTAACCCAGGAATTTAACCCATGTCTCTCTTGAGTAAGAAGGAGGATTCTTTACCACTGAGCTACCATTGTGAAGTCTTTCAGCATCTAATTTTCAAATAACTACCTCATAAGGAGATTGCAGGAATTAAATGAAATAATGTACCGAGCATTGCCACTATTTAAGCACATGTTAACAATGAATTTTCTTCCCTGATAGGGCTCCATTTCCTAAATTTGCCCCCTCCATGGCAAGGAATTATTCAAATGGTAGAATTAAAGCATCCATAAAATCATTTAGTATTTTTTCAAGATGACTCTAGATAAAATGTACTCCACAACTGTGTGTGTGTGTGTGTGTGGCAGAGAAAAATTGAAGACTGAATGAGCTTAGAATATTCAACTTGCAATAACTCTTCAAAAATACTATTATTGAAAACCCCTTTTTTTCATTACTTAATATGGTTTAAATATCTTTAATAATAGTAAACTTGCCTGAATTAAATAATGTATAAATCCTTTTTCCAACTGCTATTTTTCTTGAAATATTAAAAATATATTTGTGTATGTGCATATCTATTGCTATAAGTTCTTGAGCTACCAGTACTGTTTTCAGTTGTCATATGTATGAAATATCATACCAGATATTTGCCTGTGGAAATGGAAACTTTGTTTTAGGAAAACCCTCTGGGAAGCTACACTTTGTTCTCTATGAGGTATTACTGGTCACAAATCTCTCGGGTTATCATTTTGGAAGCTTTTAGCCATATGTAACAAATAATATTCTCTGTCAGGTATGGAGCTATGATTGATGAATTTATTTGTAGAATTTTATATAAAATATAGGTAGTATATTTTATGCAACAGGCCTGTAATTTTATTTCTTTTTTTTCTTTTATGGATTTCAGATTTTAAAATGTATTTTCTATAAAAATAAAATTGAGAGGTTTTAAAAACTTATCTCTGGAGAAGGCAATGGCACCCCACTCCAGTACTCTTGCCTGGAAAATCCCATGGACAGAGGAACCTGGTAGGCTACAGTCCATGGGGTCACAAAGAGTCGGACATAACTGAGCGACTTCACTTTCACTTTTCACTTTCATGCATTGGAGAAGGGAATGGCAACCCACTCCAGTGTTCTTGCCTGGAGAATCTCAGGGACGGGGAGGCCTGGTGGGTTGCAGTCTATGGTGTCGCATAGAGTCGGATGTGACTGAAGTGTCTTAGCAGTACCAAAACCTTATCTCTTGTCTATTTCTTAAAATGTAAAATAGTTTCTTGTTAAATGTCTGACTCCAATGCCTCTCCCTCTTGATTCACATTGTTGTGGAGATAACTAATAGTTTTATGTCAATTCAGTTCAGTTCAGTTGTTCAGTCGTGTCTGACTCTTTGCGACCCCATGAATTGCAGCTCGCCAGGCCTCCCTGTCCAACACCAACTCCCGGAGTTCATTCAGACTTGCGTCCATCGAGTCAGTGATANTTATGTCAGTTCAGTTCAGTTCAGTTGTTCAGTCGTGTCTGACTCTTTGCGACCCCATGAATTGCAGCTCGCCAGGCCTCCCTGTCCAACACCAACTCCCGGAGTTCATTCAGACTCGCGTCCATCGAGTCAGTGATACCATCCAGCCATCTCATCCTTGGTCGTCCCCTTCTCTTGCCCCCAATCCCTCCCAGTATCAAAGTCTTTTCCAATGAGTCAACTTTTCGCATGAGGTGGCCAAAGTACATGCCTATTTTCATGTTGCTTTGTTATTATCGTGTAATTGCACAATGTATTCTAAAATGTCTCAATTATTTCCCTATTTGAGGTTTTATCTTCTTTACATTTAAAACTTTGGTTACATGAGTTACCTGTTTTGTTTTGTTTTTCTAATTCTCTCTTGTTTTAAAGGTGTTTTTTTTTTTTCCCCCTTTTACTTTGTAATTGCCTTCCTGTGTTTACAATTCATGCTATATTTATCAATTTATATACTTTTTCTTATTATTTTTTTCTGGTTTTCCTGCATTTGTTGTATTGTTCGATTGAGCTTTTATTCAGTCCTTTTTGTTTTTATAATTGATAATGATAGCATTAAACTGTCATTTACCTGATTATGTGTATATATATTACATTCCATTTTTTTAAAGAAAAATTTTGTACATTTGTTGTAATCAGGATACAATTATGACTTCCCTTTTGAGTCATTACTTCAAATTTTCATTCAAAAAATAGTCTTTTTTTTTTGTCTTATGTGATAGCTGCTTTGGCCCCTGACTATCTAATGCTATAGAGAATGATCTATTAATCAATAATAAATGTGTATTATATACTTATAAAAGTTTCCACTTATATAAGTGCTATAAAATGAATAGTTGGGGCTCAGATCAATCATATACAGAGAATAACTAGAGAGGAACCCACATTTATATAGTAGTCAGAGGATACTTCCTTTAGATTATAATTAAGCTTAGATCTACCATATAAGACAGGCCAACAATGCAAATTGTAGGGGAAATGAATCCTTAGCAGAAATAATAAATTACACCAAGGTTCTTGTGAACTCCCAGAGTCTTTGAAATGGCATTAGACTAACTTGCAAATGTTTGCAAGTCCAGATACTGCAGAACTTTTCAGCTAATAAGTAACTGAATTAAGTCCTACCTCTTAACTGAAGGAAGGTAAACAATCACACTATAAAACAAAGAAAGAAACAAATCATATATGCTATAAAGTTTTGTGGCAACCATTTTTGGAAAGCACAATCTGCTGTGCAACAGATTCAGTAAATAATGGAGCTCTGGAAATGTTATTTGATACATATGCTTTTAAATAGCCAGTCACATCTTTACTTCACTGAATATATCACTTTAGTTTAAATGCTATTCTAATTTTCATCTTGATAGTTTAAAGAAAGCAGGTCACGCTTGAAAACTACACCATTATGAAGCCCATTTAAAAAAACATACATTTTCCATAATAGTAAAAAAAGCATTTCAACTTATTAGCTTTCTCTATGATGAATCACAAAATGAATCAGCTTTATACTAGGAAATCAGCACTGCTCAATAGACTAATCAATGAACTAAGGCTTGAGCATATGGCATACACACTGTACTCCCCTTAAGATATTTTAAGCTTGTCTGAATAGTCCAAACCAGATGTAGATCCATTGTTTTTAATGCAACAGTAAAATTTATCCCAGAAAGGATTTTTTACACATCCTTTAGAGGATTTCACAATATATTCTCATACATTCTTGAATGTCTATTTTCATTATGGTTCAACCAATCAATCAAAATATAGTGGAAAGCAGCTCTAAAAACTGAGGAAACCTGTAGTACAATTGGTTCTTCATAATAATGTATTTATTGGTAGAGGTTAGGAAAGTAAATTAAGACTTATGTAGAAATGGATACCCATGCATTCATAGCTAGCATATGCTCAGCATCATAGAATATTAAGTAGACTTGGGAGATCTACAATTCATCTAGGCACACATGTCTGTCAATAATAATTTTCTGTAGGCAAGTCTCTTTGCTGTTTTCTTCCCTTTGCTTCCTTTAATGCTTGTGATAAGCATATACAGTGTCTGGAAGAACAGAGTTTTTTCCCCTTTTTAAAAAAATCCATGAGGATAGGAAATTCTGGCATAAGTAATATAAGGCTTATATGACAATTCATCAGCAGTATAATGATTTCTACTTTTTCTGTACATCAGCTTTTGCACTTAGAAGTCTTCTGTATGAATCCAAGAAAAGAAAGAGAAGCTGAGAAAAGCTGACAGGACTATGACTGTTTGCAGACACCAGCTTGGTATATTTCTTAAGAAGAAAAAGAAAATCTTGCTAAAGGGGACACCCAGGCATTTTCTTACGTCTAGTTAATGAGAATTGGATCATATGGTCATCCTTAGATTTTAAGAAAGTATGGGAAAATGAATATTCTCCAGTTTTTTAATTTGCCTCTATAGTAGAGAAACACTAGGGGAAAGAAAACGATTTGTAATATTTTTTTAATTGAAGTATAGTTGCTTTACAATGCTGTATTGGTATAGGTGTACAACAAAGTTATTCAATTATGTATTTACATGGGTTTCCCAGGTGGCTCAGGGTAAAGAACCTTCCTGCCATGCAGGAGACACAGGTAGATGTGGGTTCCATCCCTGGGTCAGGTAGCTATCCTGGAGGAAGTCATGACAGCACACTCCAATATTCTTGTGTGGAGAATATCATGGACNCGATTTGTAATATTTTTTTAATTGAAGTATAGTTGCTTTACAATGCTGTATTGGTATAGGTGTACAACAGAGTTATTCAATTATGTATTTACATGGGTTTCCCAGGTGGCTCAGGGTAAAGAACCTTCCTGCAATGCAGGAGACACAGGTAGATGTGGGTTCCATCCCTGGGTCAGGTAGCTATCCTGGAGGAAGGCATGACAGCACACTCCAATATTCTTGTGTGGAGAATATCATGGACCGTAGAGCCTGGTGGGCAACAGTCCATAGGGTCTCAAACAGTCAGGCACAACTAAAGTGACTGAGCACACACAAACACACATATATAGATACTTTTTCCTACTCTTTTATAATAAGGTTATGGAAAGATACTGAAACAGTTCCCTGTGCTATAGAGCAGGTCCTTGTTGTTTGTCTATTTTATATAAAGAGTAATGCATATCAGTTAATCCCAAACTTCTAATTTCTCTCCTCTTCTTCCCTTTTGGTAACCATAAAGTTGTTTTCTACATCTGTGAATCTATTTCTGTTTTGTAAATAACGTCATATGTATAATTTTTAGATNTTTTCCTACTCTTTTATAATACAGGTTATGGAAAGATACTGAAACAGTTCCCTGTGCTATAGAGCAGGTCCTTGTTGTTTGCCTATTTTATATAAAAAGTAATGCATATCAGTTAATCCCAAACTCCTAATTTCTCTCCTCTTCTTCCCCTTTGGTAACCATAAAGTTGTTTTCTACATCTGTGAATCTATTTCTGTTTTGTAAATAACGTCATATGTATAATTTTTAGATTACACACATGAGTAATGTTCTATGATATTTATCTTTCTCTGGAATATTTCTTTGGCACTTCACTTTACAGTGTCTGCTGTACATTCTACAGATTTGATACATTTATTATCATTCATGTCTTACAGCTGAGAGGAATGTGGCTCAAGCCCTGAAGGGGTTAAATGGGTTTCCTAGTGCCATGTGCTCAATAACTAGTGGATATAGGCTGCAAACAGCATCTGACGTCCAAGTCACATTTTCAACTGCTATAAAAAGCTGCTTCCTTTTAAGTTATTGACCAAAATGGAATTATTTCAAGAAATCTCCTTTCCCAAGTCTTCCCCTCATGGAAACATCAAGCACAGATATTAACAATTTAGGAGCAACTGCAAGGCACCAAATGTTTTCAAATATTATCTTTAAAAATACTTTGAAGTATATGTTAGCTCAATTTTTAGACTAAAAAACAAATAAACAAACAGTGCTTATAAAGTTAAGTAATTTGTCCATGGCCACAGAGAAGCAAGTGAAGATTAGGATAGGATTTCAATCTTGAATTACATTAAAACAGTTTCTCTTTTTTACCATACAACACAATTTTAATTTTCCTAATTATAATGACTATCGCTGATACCACTCACCTAGATCTAGTCTAAAAAGAAAATTTTGGAAGTAGTTTATCTTCTGTATAACTGTATATTTAGATATATAGTCATATATTTCAATTCAGTTCTGTGCAGTTCAGAGGCTCAGTTGTGTCCGATTCTTTGCCATCCCATGGACTGCAGCATGCCAGGCCTCCCTGTCCATCACCAACTCCCGGAGTTTACCCAAACTCATGTCCATTGAGTTGGTGTTGCCATCCAGCCATCTCATCCTCTGTCGTCCTCTTCTCCTGACATCAATCTTTCCCAGTATCAAGGTCTTTTCAAATAAGTCAACACCTCGCATAGGTGGCCAAAGTATTAAGTTTCAGCTTCAGCATCAGTCCTTCCAATGAATACCCAGGACTGATCTCCTTTAAGATGGACTGGATGGATCTCCTTGCAGTCCGAGGGACTCTCAAGAGTCTTCCCCAACACCACACTCAACAGCATCAATTCTTTGGTGCTCAGCTTTCTTTATATTCTAACTCACACATCCATACATGACCACTGGAAAAAGCATAACCTTCACTAGATGGGCCTTTTTTGGCAAAGTAATTCTCTGATTTTTAATATGCTGTCTAGGTTGGTCATAACTTTCCTTCCAAGGAGGAAGCGTCTTTTAATTTCATGGCTATAGTCACCATCTGCAGTGATTTTGGAGCCGAGAAAAATAAAGTCTGACACTGTTTCCACTGTTTCCCCATCTGCTTCCCATGAAGTGATGGGGTCAGATGCCATGACATTAGTTTTCTGAATGTTGAGCTTTAAGCTAACTTTTTCACTCTCCTCTTTCACTTTCATCAAGAGGCTCTTTAGTGCTTCTTCGCTTTCTGCCATAAGGATGATGTCATCTGCAGATCTAAAGTTAATGATATTTCTCCCAGCAATCTTGTTCCAGCTTGTGCTTCATCCAGCTCAGCATTTCTCATATAAGTTAAATAAGAAGGGTGACAATATACAGCCTTGACATACTACTTTTCCTATTGGAACCAGTCTGTTGTTCCATGTCCAGTTCTAACTGTTGCTTCCTGACCTGCATACAGGTATCTTAAGAGGCAGATCAGCTGGCCTGGTATTCACATCTCTTTCAGAATTTTCCACAGTTTATTCTGTTCCACACAGTCAAAAGCTTTGGCATAGTCAATAAAGCAGAAATAGATGTTTTTCTGGAACTCTCTTGCTTTTTTGATGATCCAGCAGATGTTGGCATTTTGATTTCTGGTTCCTCTGCCTTTTCTAAAACCAGCTTCAACTTCTGGAAGTTCATGGTTCATTTATTGCTGAAACCTGGCTTAGAGACTTTTGAGAATTACTTTGCTAGCATGTGAGATGAGTGCAATTGTGTGGTAGTTGGAGCATTCTTTGGCATTGTCTTTTTTTAGAATTGGAATGAAACTGACCTTTTCCAGTTTGTGGCCACTGTTGAGTTTTCCAAATTTGTTGGCATATTGAGTGCAGTTATCTCACAGCATCATGTTTTAGGATTTGAAATAGCTCAACTGGAATTCCATCACCTCCACTAGCTTTGTTTGTAGTGAGCTTCCTAAGGCCTACTTTACTTCACTTTCCAGGATGTCTGGCTCTGGGTGAGTGGTGACACCATCATGATTATCCAGTCATGAAGATCTTTTTTGTATAGTTGTTCTGTGTATTCTTGCCATCTCTTCTAAATATCTTCTGCTTCTGCTAGGTTAATGCCATTTCTGTCCTTTACTGAGCCCATCTTTGCATAAAATATTATCTTAGTATCTCAAATTTTCTTGAAGAGGTCTCTAGTCCTTCCCATTCTATTTATTTTTCCTCTATTTCTTTGCACTGATCACTGAGGAAGGCTTTTTTATTTCTCTTTGCTATTCTTTGGAACTCTGCATCCAAATGGGTATGTCTTTCCTTTTCTCCTTTGCTTTTGGCTTCTCTTCTTTTCACAGCTATTTGTAAGGCCTCCTGTGACAGCCATTTTGCTTCTTGGCATTTCATATATTTAGCTGTGATTAAAAAATGACAAAATTTGTATCTTAATCTGTGTAGTTCAGTTGTGCTAACTACATACACATGATTGTGCAGCAGCTCTCTGGAAGTTTTCCATCTTGCAAAACTGAGACTCTCTTTCCATTGAACCGTTTACAATGCCTCCCTTCCCCAAGCCTTTGTACCCTTCTACTTCCTGTTTCTATGAATTTCACTGCTTTCCTGCTGCTGCTGCTAAGTCCCTTCAGTCTTGTCAGACTCTGTGCGATCCCATAGACATCAGCCCACCAGGCTCCCCCGTCCCTGGGATTCTCCAGGCATGAACACTGGAGTGGGCTGCCATTTCCTTCTCCAATGCATGAAAGTGAAAAGTGAAAGTGAAGTCCCTCAGTCGTATCCAACTCTTAGCAAACCCATGGACTGCAGCCTACCAGGCTCCTCCATTCATGGGATTTTCCAGGCAAGAGTAGTGCTCTAGATACCTCATGAAGGGAAAACTTCATTGCACGTATACCTTTTCAGAAGTTCATTTTATGCCATTTCACTTTTATGGAAAGACCTTCATTGGTACCTGATTTTACTGAAATAAAATCGTAGGAGGATTTTCACTTTAACAAAAAGAGGCAAAAAATGAAAATAATGTTCAGCATTTGTGCACCATACTTCTCCAGGAACTACACAACATCTCAGCATCAGTCCACCATAGCTCTCAACTAAATGAGCATATGTACTTTATTTATTTTGAGCATCTGTTATCAAGATGTGTCCTTGTCTCCTTGCTTTATAACCACGGTAATTGTCTCCTTGCTTTATGTGGTTTATAGGAAAGGTTTCATGGGCGTGCTCTGCTTTTGGATGGCTGGGAGAACCTGTATTTGTCTTCTTATGACTGGCTTACTTCACTTATTGTCCCCAATTTTATCCATGCTCTAGCAGGGAACAAATTTTTTCTTTTTAAAAGCTGAGTAATATCCAATTGTATGTATATACTACATTTTCTTTATCCATTCATCTATTGATAGTTATAGGGCTTCCCTTGTAGCTCAGTTAGTAAAGAATCTGCCTGTAATGCAGGAGAGCAGGGTTCAATCCCTAGGTCAGGAAGATCTCCTGGAGAAGGAAATGGCAATCCACTCCAGTATTCTTGCTTGGAGAATCCCACGGACAGAGAAGCCTGGAGGACTACAGTCCATGGGTTTGCAAGAGTCGGACATGACTTAGCAACTAAGCCACTGCCACCACTGATATTTATTGGTTTGCTTCCACATTTTGACTATTGTAGATCATTCTCTAATGAACATGGGTGTGCAAATATCCCTTCAAAATCTTGCTTTTAATTTTTTTGGATATATAAAAGATTGCTGAATCATTGTAGATGTAATTTCAATTAATAAAAAGGCATAAAATGTGAAATCTATAGATTCCATTTGGATGTTTCCCCTTTTTTTTTCCCACTTCATCCCTGCAGTCTCTTGCTAGGACAATTAACATTTGTCCTCTGACTTCCCAGTTATATAGATTAATATAAGTAATGTTGTTTCTCCAATTTGTCAGACCCTTAATGAAATTTTTGTTTTTAATCATATTGTGAACATTCATCTTCTGCTGACTATTCTCCAAAGTGATAGACTTCTCTCTCTCTCTCTCTTTCTCTCTCTCTCTCTCTATATATATATGTATATATATATATATGCACATATATAGTATGGGTATATGGCTGAGTATATATGCATATATATGCACACACACAGAGACATATATATATGTCTGTGTGTGTGTGGCATATATTCATATTAATCCATTAGGAGTCAGGCTGAGTATGTGGATCCTGTATGCTTAGAGAGGCAATTTGTAGAGTAATATAGAGAACAGACTCTTAGGCTGTCATACCAGTGTTTAATCTCAGGTGTCCTATTCACTTTCTCTGTGTCCTTGAACAAGTATGTCAAATACTCTGTGCCTCAACTTCCCTTTGTGTAAATTACAAATAAATACTAGCTACTACTTAGGAATGTTGTAAAAGTTAAAGTAGTTAATATGTCAAGTATACCTTATGTACTGGTTAAAATTACTTTTTCTTTTTTTGTTGTTTTTATGTTTTTTTTTCTTATTTTTATATTTTATTGCCCACTGTTTTTTTTCTTTTTCCCTCAGAAGCCATTTCCTCTCACAATTCCTTCTAGAAAAACATGGCTCATTCTCACTATACTTAGATCAGTGTGTTACCTTCAGTTTCCTATGTTATAGTTATTTGTCAAAGGTAGTTAAATCAGAATTGAACTACGATATATTTGTGTATCACAGATGTTCAATTGCAGACCAGTCAATAGCATCAATATATTTTGAAGTTTCACCCTTATATGTGATTGAATTTTTGTAAAGAGTTCTAGGTATATAGCGAAAACTCAGCATATGCTACCACACTTTAGTTTATAATAATTATTGAAATCAGAAAGTCTATCATATTCCTTGTTGTAATCCTAGAAAAAGGAAGAGCTAGAGAGACCAGAATCTTATCTTTCTCAGTCCTGCTTCCTCCATTTAAATAATGAAGAAAAAGAGGTATATAGTAGAGACAAATAAAAAAAAAAACTTTAGAATTTTGGTAACAAATGTCAATTGAAAAAATATAAATTTGCCCTTAGAACAAACATATACCTAAAAATACACTGTATCATTGTGTCAAAAATAATACCTGCAGGTGTCAGAGAAAATAGTACTGAGGACTGCTGCTGCTGCTAAGTCACTTCAGTTGTGTCTGACTCTATGCGACCCCATAGACCGCAGCCCATCAGTACTGAGGACAGACAAGCTTATGTGATGCATAGGTCAAATTTACCAAGGCATTCTAGTCTAACCTTGGCTAGTGACTGTGCAGTGAGAAGCACAAAGCTCAGAGATTCCAGGGTCTGCCTTAACTCTGGTTTTCCAGACAGAAAGTAATTATGTAACCATAAAGTTCATTAACTGTGTAATGAGTTCTAAANGAAATGGCAATCCACTCCAGTATTCTTGCTTGGAGAATCCCACGGACAGAGAAGCCTGGAGGACTACAGTCCATGGGTTTGCAAGAGTCGGACATGACTTAGCAACTAAGCCACTGCCACCACTGATATTTATTGGTTTGCTTCCACATTTTGACTATTGTAGATCATTCTCTAATGAACATGGGTGTGCAAATATCCCTTCAAAATCTTGCTTTTAATTTTTTGGATATATAAAAGATTGCTGAATCATTGTAGATGTAATTTCAATTAATAAAAAGGCATAAAATGTGAAATCTATAGATTCCATTTGGATGTTTCCCCTTTTTTTTTCCCACTTCATCCCTGCAGTCTCTTGCTAGGACAATTAACATTTGTCCTCTGACTTCCCAGTTATATAGATTAATATAAGTAATGTTGTTTCTCCAATTTGTCAGACCCTTAATGAAATTTTTGTTTTTAATCATATTGTGAACATTCATCTTCTGCTGACTATTCTCCAAAGTGATAGACTTCTCTCTCTCTCTCTCTTTCTCTCTCTCTCTATATATATATATATGTATATATATATATATGCACATATATAGTATGGGTATATGGCTGAGTATATATGCATATATATGCACACACACAGAGACATATATATATGTCTGTGTGTGTGTGGCATATATTCATATTAATCCATTAGGAGTCAGGCTGAGTATGTGGATCCTGTATGCTTAGAGAGGCAATTTGTAGAGTAATATAGAGAACAGACTCTTAGGCTGTCATACCAGTGTTTAATCTCAGGTGTCCTATTCACTTTCTCTGTGTCCTTGAACAAGTATGTCAAATACTCTGTGCCTCAACTTCCCTTTGTGTAAATTACAAATAAATACTAGCTACTACTTAGGAATGTTGTAAAAGTTAAAGTAGTTAATATGTCAAGTATACCTTATGTACTGGTTAAAATTACTTTTTCTTTTTTTGTTGTTTTTATGTTTTTTTTTCTTATTTTTATATTTTATTGCCCACTGTTTTTTTTCTTTTTCCCTCAGAAGCCATTTCCTCTCACAATTCCTTCTAGAAAAACATGGCTCATTCTCACTATACTTAGATCAGTGTGTTACCTTCAGTTTCCTATGTTATAGTTATTTGTCAAAGGTAGTTAAATCAGAATTGAACTACGATATATTTGTGTATCACAGATGTTCAATTGCAGACCAGTCAATAGCATCAATATATTTTGAAGTTTCACCCTTATATGTGATTGAATTTTTGTAAAGAGTTCTAGGTATATAGCGAAAACTCAGCATATGCTACCACACTTTAGTTTATAATAATTATTGAAATCAGAAAGTCTATCATATTCCTTGTTGTAATCCTAGAAAAAGGAAGAGCTAGAGAGACCAGAATCTTATCTTTCTCAGTCCTGCTTCCTCCATTTAAATAATGAAGAAAAAGAGGTATATAGTAGAGACAAATAAAAAAAAAAAACTTTAGAATTTTGGTAACAAATGTCAATTGAAAAAATATAAATTTGCCCTTAGAACAAACATATACCTAAAAATACACTGTATCATTGTGTCAAAAATAATACCTGCAGGTGTCAGAGAAAATAGTACTGAGGACTGCTGCTGCTGCTAAGTCACTTCAGTTGTGTCTGACTCTATGCGACCCCATAGACCGCAGCCCATCAGTACTGAGGACAGACAAGCTTATGTGATGCATAGGTCAAATTTCCCAAGGCATTCTAGTCTAACCTTGGCTAGTGACTGTGCAGTGAGAAGCACAAAGCTCAGAGATTCCAGGGTCTGCCTTAACTCTGGTTTTCCAGACAGAAAGTAATTATGTAACCATAAAGTTCATTAACTGTGTAATGAGTTCTAAATTTCTCAATGAAAAAGTGAAAATAAATGTTAGTTGCACAGTCATGTCCAGCTCTTTGCGACCCCATGAATCGCAACACGTCAGGCCTCCCTGTCCATCACCACCTTCCGAATTTCATTCAGACTCGCATCCATCGAGTCAGTGATGCCATCCAGCCATCTCATCCTCGGTTGTCCCCTTCTTCTCCTGCCTCCAATCCCTCCCGGCATCAGTCTTTTCCAATGAGTCAACTCTTCGCATGAGGTGGCCAAAGTACTGGAGTTCCAGCTTTAGCATCATTCCTTTCAAAGAACACCCAGGGTTGCTCTCCTTCAGAATGGACTGGTTGGATCTCCTTGCAGTCCAAGGGACTCTCAAGAGTCTTCTCCAACACCACAGTTCAAAAGCATCAATTCTTTGGTGCTCAGCTTTCTTCACAATCTAACTCTCACATCCATACATGACTACTGGAAAAACCATAGCCTTACTCCATTGTATATTCCTGCTGCCTTTGTCAAAGATAAAGTGCCAACAGGTGCATGGGTTATTTCTTGGGTTTCTATCTTGTTCCATTGGTTTATATTTCTGTCCTTGTATCAGTATCATACTATCTTGATGATTTTAACTGTAAAGTCTGAAGTCAGGAAGCTTGATTCGTTCAGCTCTGTTTGTCTTTCTCAAGGTTACCTTTACTATTCAGGTTTTTTTTTTTTCTCATTTCCATGCAAATTGTGAACATTTTTGTTTTAGTTCTGTGAAAAATACCATTGGTAGTTTGATAGGAATTGCATTGTATCTGTAGATTGCTTTGGATTGTATAGTCATGTTCACAATATTGATTCTTCCAACCGAGAAACATGGTATGTTTCTCCATCTGTTTTTGTCATTTTGGTTTTTTTCACCAGTGCCTTGTACTTTTCTGCATACAGGTATTTTGTCCTTTTAAGTAGGTTTATTCCTGGGTATTTTATTCTTTTTGTCACAGTAACGAATGGACTGTTTTCTTAACATGTCTTTCTGATTTTTCTTTGCTATTGTAAGGGAATGCAAGCAATTTCTGTGTGTTAGTTTTATATCCTGTGACTTTACTATATTCATTAGTTAGCTCTAATAATTTTATGGTGGCATCTTTAGGGTTCTTTATGTATGGGATAATGCCTTCTGTAAGCAGTGAGAGTTTTGCTGCTTCTTTTCCAATCTGGATTTTTTTTAAAATTTCCTTCTCTTCTCTGATTGCTGTGATTAGGACTTCCAAAACCATGCTGAATAATAGTGGCAAGAGTGGCACCCTTATCTTGTTCCTGACCCAACAATTCCAATACTGTGCCTATGCTCTGAGGAAACCATAATTGAAAAGATACATATGCCCAAATGTTCATTGCAGCACTATTTACAATAGCTAGGACATGGAAGCAATCTAGATGTCCATCAGCAGATGAATGGATAAAGAAGTTGTAGTTCATAAATACAGTGGAATATTGCTGCTGCTGCTGCTGATGCTGCTGCTGCTGCTAAGTCGCTTCAGTCATGTCCAACTCTGTGTGGCCCCAGAGAGAGCAGCCCACCAGGCTCCCCCATCCCCGGGATTCTCCAAGCAAGAACACCGGAGTGGAATATTACTAGCCATAAAAAGGAACGTGTTTCAGTTAGTTCTGTTGAGGTGGACAAACCTAGAACCTATTAAACAGAGTGAAGTAAGTCAGAAAGAGTAAAACAACTATTGCATATTAACATATATATTTGGAATCTGGAAAAAGCATGCTGATGAACCTATGGTACTGATGAATCAGCAATGAAGACACAGACATAGAGAACAGACTTGCGGATATGGTGGGGTAATAAGAGGGTGGGATGAATAAACAGAGTAGCATTGAAACATATACATTACCATATGTAAAACAGATCAGTTCAGTTCAGTNCGGAGTGGAATATTACTAGCCATAAAAAGGAATGCGTTTGAGTTAGTTCTGTTGAGGTGGATAAACCTAGAACCTATTAAACAGAGTGAAGTAAGTCAGAAAGAGTAAAACAACTATTGTATATTAACATATATATTTGGAATCTGGAAAAATCATGCTGATGAACCTATGGTACTGATGAATCAGCAATGAAGACACAGACATAGAGAACAGACTTGCGGACATGGTGGGGCAATAAGAGGGTGGGATGAATAAACAGAGTAGCATTGAAACATATACATTACCATATGTAAAACAGATCAGTTCAGTTCAGTCACTTAGTCGTGTCTGACTCCTTGCCACCCCATAAATCGCAGCACGCCAGGCCTCTCTGTCCATCATCAACTCCCAGAGTTCACTCGAACTCACGTCCATCAAGTCGGTGATGCCATCCAGCCATCTCATCCCCTGTCTTCCCCTTCTCCTCCTGCCCCCAGTCCCTCCCAGCATCAGGTTCTTTTCCAATTAGTCAACTCTTCGCATGAGGTGGCCAAAGTACTGGAGTTTCAGCTTCAGTATCAGTCCTTCTAATGAACACCCAGGACTGATCTCCTTTAGGATGGACTGCTTGGATTTCCTTGCAGTCCAAGGAACTCTCAAGAGTCTTCTCCAAGATCATAGTTCAAAAGCATCAATTCTTTGGTGCTCAGCTTTCTTCACAGCCCAACTCTCACATCCATACACGACCACTGGAAAAACCATAGCCTTGACTAGATGGAGCTTTGCTGGCAAGGTAATATCGCTGCTTTTCAGTATGCTATCTAGGTTGGTCATAAATTTCCTTCCAAGGAGTAAGCGTCTTTTAATTTCATGGCTGCAATCACCATCTGTTAGTGGGACTTTGTGGTATGACACATGGAGATCAACCCAGGTCTCTGTTATAACCTAGAGGGATGGAATGGGGCGAGAGAGAGGCAGGAAGTTTAAAGGGAGAGGATGTATGTATGCTTACGGCTGAGTCATGGTAATGTATGGTAGAAACCAGCACAATGTTGCAAAGCGATTATACTCCAATCAAAAATAAATTTAAAGAAAAGAGTATCGATTCTTTCTTCCCTACTCATCCTTGAGAAGAGACAGGGAAGATGGGAGGGATTATGCACACAGTACAAATGGTCTAATTCTTTTGTGATAGTCCTTAAAATCCAGAGCTTACATTATAAACACAGAACTTACGAGAAAAAGACTTGAACCTGACGTGTGCCTTGTTATCTGGGTCACCCAAGCTTATGGTTTCTAGCTTTCCAAGTGGAATGCTTACTATTGGTTATTCACGTGGCATAAGCTTTTTCACTTGTCAGCTGAGAGTATTAATTTAAAAATATGTAGCAAAAGAGTATTCTAATACTAATTATTGTTTAATGAAAAGTGAGGTTTTCACAGATTCAAAATTTTATTGAGAATAATCTTTTAAAAAGACAAGCCATAATGAAGAGTTGAAATTTTTGCACAATAATTTGAAGGTAAAAAGTTAAAAATTCTAAATGTAAATCTTAATATGAATATAAACAATTTTTCAGTAGTATACTTGAATCAGTATTCAGAGACGATTTATGGTAAATGTTGAATATGTCATTACTAAAGTTACCTATTTTGTAGTATTATATTAAAGATGCTTTCCTATTTAGAGTGTAAAACTTTTAACAAACTAATTTTTGTGACTATTGGAGTTGTAAATTTCAATTATTAAAGTGCACATACTGAAATGCAGAGAGAAAGCACATAAGTAATGTGCAAAGTAAATCAAATATTTATTCCAATAAAATTTTTCAGAAAAAGCTGTTCAGATTTTGATACTGTGAAAAATGTTAAAAGCAAGATAATACATTGGCACAAACAGCTTTAATGAAGAAACATACTTTATGTTGTCTCAAGGGGGAAAGTATTAAAATTACTTTAGTAGTTGCATTTATCACTTTTCTTTTACTTAAAGCATCTTGTGTCAATTTTAGTTGTAGCAGCACTCTTCTCTCTAGATTAATCTACTTTATCTACTTCAGAAAACATTGGAATAATTATGAAGCATGCATNCAAGGGGGAAAGTATTAAAATTACTTTAGTAGTTGCATTTATCACTTTTCTTTTACTTAAAGCATCTTGTGTCAATTTTAGTTGTAGCAGCACTCTTCTCTCTAGATTAATCTACTTTATCTACTTCAGAAAACATTGGAATAATTATGAAGCATGCATTTGAATTAATAAAACATTTAAAACAGTTTTTTAAGCAGATTTAAATAAAGATCACAGCTGTGATTAATGTCTCTGAGAGGAACTGAGACTGGAAAGTACAGAGGAGAGCAATGAATTGCATTATTGGGTTGGCCAAAAACCTCATTCAGATTTTTCTGTAATATCTTATAGAAAAACTCACACAAACTTTTTGGCCAATGAAGTATTTTTAAAAAATTAAGAAAATGCATTTTAAAACATGTAGCACATTTTAAATAGCCTAATAAAGTTATTTCAATACAGGAGGCAATTTTTTTCTGTAAAGTGCCAAAAGGTAAATATTGAGGCTTTATGGACCACTTGATCTCTGGTACCTACTCAACTGGGCTTCCCACCTGCCAATGCAGGAGACATATAAGGGCTGTGGATTTGAGCGCTGGGTTGGGAAGATCCCTTGGAGGAGGACATGGCAACCTATTTCAGTATTCTTGAGAATCTCATAGACAGAGGAGTATGGTGAACTATAGCCCAAAGGTTTGCAAAGAGCTGGACATGACTGAAACTGTTAACACGTATGCACACCCACCACTACTCAATTTTGACAATACAGTGGAAAAAAAGCCCCAGACAACACATAAATGAAGGGATATGGCTGTGAACCAATAACTATTGCTGTGATGAGTGCCACTTTCTTTTCTAAAAGGTAGATGTAGGCATAGCTCATTTTATTGTGTTTTGTCAATCTTGTATTGTTTACAAATTGAAGATTTCTGGCAACCCTGGGTCAAACAAGTCTGTTGGCACAAATTTGTCCAACTGCATTTGCTCATCCTATTTCTGTGACACATTTTGGTAATTCTGTCAATATTTTGAAACTTTCCACTATTTCTTTTGGTAATCTGTGATCTTTGCTGTTACTCATAATTATTTGGTGGTGCCACAAACCATCTCATATAAGGTGTCAAACTTGATTGCTGAAATGATAACAAAAAATTGAGAATATTACATAAACTTAGTTAACAAAGCCAAGGTAAGGTTTGAAAGATTAACTTCAATTTTGAATGATGGTCTTCTATGGGTAAAAAGCTATCAAATAGCACTCCCTACCCTGCTTATTTAACTTCTATGCAGAGTACATCATGAGAAATGCTGGGCTTGAAGAATCACAAGCTGGAATCAAGATTGCCAGGAGAAATATCAATAACCTCAGATATACAGATGACAACACCCTTCTGGCAGAAAGTGAAGAGGAACTAAAAAGCCTCTTGATGAAAGTGAAAAAGGAGAGTGAAAAAGTTGGCTTAAAGCTCAGCATTCAAAAACTCAGATCATGGCATCTGATCCCATCACTTCACGGCAAATAGTTGGGGAAACAGTGGAAACAGTGGCAGACTTTATTTTTCTGGGCTCCNTTTCAGTCATAATGAAAACAAATAATAAAGATTGACAACTTGGTATTAATTTTCTTATCACTTAATACCTAAATAGCATATGTTCCAATGTTAATCATAGTGAAAGTGGTTAAAATACAAGATTGTTAGTATATGATTTTGATAAAGCAGAAAATTTTAAGGTGTAAATGAATAAAAAATATTTGAGGTCTGGAGTTGTGGATAAGCATGGAGCATTGTGTTTGGGAGAAATAACATTCAGGAGTTAAAAACTCAGCTTGGAAACAACTGATATTCAAAATTTTGCTCATTCTATCAAAATTTGTCTCATTCCAGTCCTCCCCATAGCTGGGGAAGAATTACATTAATGAACACTTAAATAAAATTGCAAGTAAATTATGAATGAAAATTGCCGTCTTAGGTAACCCTTATTCTTCAGGACATCCACATANTGATATTCAAAATTTTGCTCATTCTATCAAAATTTGTCTCATTCCAGTCCTCCCCATAGCTGGGGAAGAATTACATTAATGAACACTTAAATAAAATTGCAAGTAAATTATGAATGAAAATTGCCGTCTTAGGTAACCCTTATTCTTCAGGACATCCACGTATTTTAGGGGTTATTTTAGATGTGAATCTCACAATATAATATAATCAGTGGTTTCATTTTATAAACACTGAATCCAATGCTGAAATTATAATAATTGTTTTATCATGATTTTAAATTCTAATGAAAATGTTTATAAAAATTTTTCATCCTAAATTCTGAAATAAATCTCAAAACTATGAAAATTAAACACTATATGAGAAAGATTTAGAAAATCAAGCACAAAAATGAGAATTTAAAAACATTTAGACCTATATTCAAACCCACTTTTTTTCTAAAATAAACAGAGAATCTGAACCAGTAAATATTAAACATTCAGTAGATGCTAAAAGCAAATAATCACAGTTAATGATATTTTAGAAAGATAAATTCATCACACAAGGTATACTATCCATATTAGAAACAAACTGTGCAGCCCAAAGACAAACAATGCCCTAAAAACATACAAAAGTGTGACTGAACCTGTGCACATGTATCATGAAAAACAGAGGCAATATATTATTATATGTTAATGATGATCTTCTGAGATTGATACTTGGGTTTACTTGACTAGACTCCTAAATTTTAGTGGAACAGTAACATGTACAAAATTGAGATAAATTTGTATTAATTTTCTTATCACTTGATACTTAAATAGCATATGCTCCAATGTTAATCAGAGTGAAAGTGGTTAAAATATAAGATTGTTAGTATGCAATTTCAAGGCTGTAAGACATAAAACATATTCCCTTTATCACTCAGAACTGCCATAAATGAAGACAGTATGTTTGTTGGAAGATATCAGTTTTGTATGAGAAGGACGATCATACATAAAAGTGTACAAAAATGGAGAAAAATTGCAAATGTTTCACTTAAAATATGAACCAATCACTGGTGGCCAAAATCATGGAGAACATCTATTGCAGGGACACTTTAGATTGATAGNGATAATAAATGAGTGTTGAGGAAAAAATAGCATAAAAAAGATCAATTTGTCCCCTCAAGGCAAACTCTAGGAGTGATATGCAGTAAATTTTAAAAAAAAATTGCATTTTTCAAAAATCAAACAAATATTCAATCCTAACATCGTTTTTAGACTATAATTTACTTTGTAACATGCTGCTGCTGCCGCTAAGTCACTTCAGTCATGTGTGGCCCCATAGACGGCAGTACACCAGGCTCCCCTATTCCTGGGATTCTCCAGGCAAGAACACTGGAATGGGTTGCCATTTCCTTCTCCAATGCATGAAAGTGAAAAGTGAAAGGGAAGTCGCTCAGTCATGTCTGACTCTTTGCGACCCCATGAACCGCAGCCTACCAGGCTCCTCTGTCCATGGGATTTTCCAAGCAAGAGTACTATACAAATATTATTTTGTATTCCAAAGACTTTGAAGGAAAAAGACACTAAAACATGAAATATATTTTTATACCTTTAAAAAGATGACCTACTAAATTATTGTTGACTATGACTCTAATTCTAAAGTGAGGATAAACTATATTTTCTATGATATTTTACAGTAAAACATTTATAATACTATAAACATCTGTTGGTTTGCTGTGGTTATATTCTGTGTTGTATTTCAGTCATAATGAAAACAAATAATAAAGATTGACAACTTGATATTAATTTTCTTATCACTTAATACCTAAATAGCATATGTTCCAATGTTAATCATAGTGAAAGTGGTTAAAATACAAGATTGTTAGTATATGATTTTGATAAAGCAGAAAATTTTAAGGTGTAAATGAATAAAAAATATTTGAGGTCTGGAGTTGTGGATAAGCATGGAGCATTGTGTTTGGGAGAAATAACATTCAGGAGTTAAAAACTCAGCTTGGAAACAACTGATATTCAAAATTTTGCTCATTCTATCAAAATTTGTCTCATTCCAGTCCTCCCCATAGCTGGGGAAGAATTACATTAATGAACACTTAAATAAAATTGCAAGTAAATTATGAATGAAAATTGCCGTCTTAGGTAACCCTTATTCTTCAGGACATCCACATATTTTAGGGGTTATTTTAGATGTGAATCTCACAATATAATATAATCAGTGGTTTCATTTTGTAAACACTGAATCCAATGCTGAAATTATAATAATTGTTTTATCATGATTTTAAATTCTAATGAAAATGTTTATAAAAATTTTTCATCCTAAATTCTGAAATAAATCTCAAAACTATGAAAATTAAACACTATATGAGAAAGATTTAGAAAATCAAGCACAAAAATGAGAATTTAAAAACATTTAGACCTATATTCAAACCCACTTTTTTTCTAAAATAAACAGAGAATCTGAACCAGTAAATATTAAACATTCAGTAGATGCTAAAAGCAAATAATCACAGTTAATGATATTTTAGAAAGATAAATTCATCACACAAGGTATACTATCCATATTAGAAACAAACTGTGCAGCCCAAAGACAAACAATGCCCTAAAAACATATAAAAGTGTGACTGAACCTGTGCACATGTATCATGAAAAACAGAGGCAATATATTATTATATGTTAATGATGATCTTCTGAGATTGATACTTGGGTTTACTTGACTAGACTCCTAAATTTTAGTGGAACAGTAACATGTACAAAATTGAGATAAATTTGTATTAATTTTCTTATCACTTAATACTTAAATAGCATATGCTCCAATGTTAATCAGAGTGAAAGTGGTTAAAATATAAGATTGTTAGTATGCAATTTCAAGGCTATAAGACATAAAACATATTCCCTTTATCACTCAGAACTGCCATAAACGAAGACAGTATGTTTGTTGGAAGATATCAGTTTTGTATGAGAAGGATGATCATACATAAAAGTGTACAAAAATGGAGGAAAATTGCAAATGTTTCACTTAAAATATGAACCAATCACTGGTGGCCAAAATCATGGAGAAGCATCTATTGCAGGGACACTTTGGATTGATGGTTTTCTAGTTTCCTGCTATCTCCCTCAAAATGCCACTAACCATAAACTGAAACTATACTTCATTGAATGATGAACGTGACTTGAAGTGAATTTTGTATGTGTTAAGAAAAATAACTAAAGAGTTGATACAGTATCAGTAAAATAAAATATTTGTGATATACAGATTTGTAATCTGGAACCACTGAAATATGAATTGGAAAAATATAAACATTATAAACTTTATTTACCTGAAGTACAACTATATAGTCTACTTTATAATTTCTCAAATAAAGATCCTGATGTCCACCCAAAATAACAAACATTGAGAAAATAAAATAGACCTGTTTAAATAATATAAATAAAACAACAACCAAATAAAATTTTCTTCTACTTCAAATGATGTAGTTTTGAGAATATACCATCTTTTTGTTATTTCAAAAAAATCACTAAGAATATAGCTGAACTTAACATTTTGAGAAATCAATCTCATTCTATTAAAGATACATATGTACCTGGTTATATACTAAATACTCTCTATTACTATAGTTTAATCATATAGTTAATATACAAAATATACTTTAAGTACCAAAGCCAATACTTACTATTCAGATCATATACTACTACCATTCATAATATTTAGTATTAGCAATTAACAGACATTGCAGACATTATTAGGTTATGTTATTGATATTATAAAATATTGACTAATATCACTATTATTAATTTTCCATCAAAAAGTTACACATGAGTATAATTAGTTAATTATCAGTTAAAATTTCAAATATTATGAAACTATATTAGTGTTAAAATAGATACGAGGTAGATTTTTGTCATTCTGAGTTGTCAATCTTGGTACTTCAAGAATATAGAAGTTAATGTAAATAATTATCAGAGGAAAGTAAAAAATAGAAAGTTAAAAAAAAAAACAAATAAACCTAATTCTGAGGGCTGGGATAAGGCTGATAAGCAGACAATTGTATTTTCACTTGTACATTTATACAGTTTGATTTGTTCACTTGTTTCAACCATACACAAGTAAGCATCTTACTACATTTCAGATTTCACCAATATCAAATAATCATTCCTGGGAGCTTTGCCAAACAAATACCATTATAGGAAAGAAAGTTTATAATTGGTGAAACTGTGTATTTGATACAGCTTTTCATTATTTTTGTGCTCTGAAAGGTAGAGGATTGCTTATCCATAAAGATATATGTATTATCTGAAGAATGGGCTGTGGGTTGGGTACTGTGGCCAAAACAAATACACACACAAAAAAAAACCTTTCACACTGTATTTGCACTCTTATATTCTAGTTACATTCTCAGTAATATATCTTGAACTTTTGCAGTAGTCTTTGTCTCCTTGCTTCTTTTGTAATTCAAAAGTATTCCATGTAACTTATAATCGTCTTTCAAAAATATAGAAACAAATATGTCATCTTTGAAAACATTCATAGCTTATCAGTGCTGACAGGGCAAAATCTAAATTTCTTAACATTGCGCTGGAGACTTCAACATCCTGGCAATAAACAACTTCTCTATCCTCAACTTGGCTTCATTTCTTTCCTAAGATTCCCATTTTTAAACCAGCATTGTCCAGAAGTTTCTACTAGTTACATGTGGCTATTAAGCACTTGAAATGTGACCACTGGTACTAAGATTTAAATGTTAAATTTTTGGTTGATTTTAGTTAATTTAAATCAACCTAGCTAGTGGTTATTCCATTAGACAAACAGCTTGAGAAATACACCAGTCTACTTTTTATTCTTATATGTAAACCTCAACCTGAATTACATGGTTCCTTCTCTCAAATGTTCTTGCTAATTTGTTTTCCTGAAAACTGCAATTTATTCTTCAGAGAACTACTTCAATGATGTCATGCTTTCTTTGTAGTTTTCTCTATCAAATTCTCACTTGGAAGAATTAGTTTACACACATTTTGAATAAATTATTTACAGTGAAATAAGAGAAGCCCACCCACTGCACTGTCACTCACAATGGTATATCCTCTTCTCAACACTATGCGCTTGTTAGTGTTTCACAAACTACATTACATAATGTCTCAAGACTCCTGTGCATGAGACAGCCCACTTAGTTCGGACTCTGGTGGCTATCTCTATTTCAGTAAGAACATCTTCAAATATGCTTAACTTATATCTGTCGTAGAAAATATTTGGGGGCTGCAAAGGTATTTGAAACCAGTTATATAACTTCTCCTTCCTTACAGTGTCTTTGTTTACTTTTGATTTTTACAATGGACTGTTATTTGTACTGTATTTCTTATCTTCTGTTTATACTTCTAGTTCATTTTTCCACAAGTAGATTACACAGCCCTGAAAGCAGAGAACACATTCTGTCATTATTCTCTTCACAGTGTCTTGTCCATTCTTCATCACTCAGTTGTGTCCAACTCTATGCAACTCCATGGACTTTAGCCCACAAGGCTTCTCTGTCCACGGAATTCTCCAGGCAAGAATACTGAAGTGGGTGACCGACCATTCCTTTCTCCAGAGGATCTTCCTGAACCAGGGATCTAACTTGGGTTTCCTGCACAGCAGGGAGATTGTTACTTCAGAGCCACTAGGGAAGCGCATCTTGTCCACTGCTGGTGAAATAAACTTCAAACATTTAACATTTCCACCAGCTGAGAGATTACAAATAAGAAAGTTCCATCCTCAAATGGCTATACCAGGGTCCTAATAGATATAAAATAGTTTCCTGGTATTTTTCTCATCAAAGGGCTGAATATTTGAGTTTTAAAATGAACAACTCTTTATTTGGATTGTTTATTACTCTTGCTTTTCTGATATCTTTACCTCTTTCATAGGGGATCTTGATTCTATAATTCAATATATTTTGTATACTAGATTTAACTGAAAATAGATATTGATACAAACATATCTGAATCATATTCTCAATGAATAGAAATAAAATCCTATTAAAATATATTCAGTTCAGATGTTCAGTCCTGTATGACTCTTTGTGACTCCAGGGACTACAGCAGGCCAGGCTTCCCTACCGTCACCAACTCCTAGACCTTGCTCAAACTCATGTTCATCCAGTCAGTGATGCCATCCAACCATCTCATCCTTTGTTGTCCTCTTCTCCTCCTGCCTCCAATTTCTCTCAGCATCAGGGTCTTTTCAAATGAGTCAGTTCTTCACATCAGGTGGCCAAAGTATTGGAGTTTCAGCTTCAACAGTTCTTTCAAAAAATATTCAGGACTGATTTCCTCTAGGATTAACTGGTTGGATATCTTTTCAGTCCAAGGGACTCTCAAGAGTCTTCAACACAATAGTTACAAAGCATCAATTCTCTGACACTCAGCTTTCTTTATAGTCCAACTCTCCCATCCATACATGACTACTGGAAAAACCACAGCATTGACTAGACAGACCTTTGTCAGCAGAGTAATGTCTCTGCTTTTTAATATGCTGTCTAGGTTCGTCATAGCTTTCCTTCCATGAGCAAGCGTCTTTTAAGTTCATGGCTGCAGTCACCATCTGCAGTGATTATGCCCCACTGTTTCCACTGTTTCCCCATCTATTTGCCATGGAGTGATGAGACTGGATGCCATGATCTTAGTTTTTTGAATGTTGAGTTTTAAGCCAGGTTTTTCACTCCTCTCTTTCACCAAGAAGCTCTTTAGTTCCTCTACACTTTCTGACATAAGGATGGTGTCATCAGCCTATCTGAGATTATTGATATTTCTTCAGTGATCTTGATTCCTGCTTGTTTTTCATTCAGCCCAGCATTTTGCATGATGTATTCCACATACAAGTTAAATAAGGGTGACAATATACAATCTTGATGTACTCCTTTCCTGATTTGGAACCAGTCTGTGGTTCCATGTCCAGTTCTAACTGTTGCTTCTTGACCTGCATACAGATTTCTCAGGAGGCAGTTCAGGTGGTCTGGTACTTCTATCTCTTTAAGAATTTTCCAGTTTGTTGTGATGGACATAGTCAAAGGCTTTGGCATAGTCAATAAAGCAAAAGTAGATGTTTCTCTGGAATTCTCTTGCTTTTTCATGACCCAACAGATGTTGGCAATTTGATCTCTGGTTCCTCTGACTTTTCTAAAATCAGCCTGAACATCTGGAAGTTGGGTTCATGTACTGTTGAAGCCTGGCTTGGAGAATTTTGATCATTAGTTTGCTAGCAAGTGAGATGAGTGCAATCATGCAGTAGTTTGAACACTCTTTGGCATTGCCCTTCTTTGGGACTGGAATGAAAACTGACCTTTTCCAGTCTTGTGGTCACTGCTGAGTTTTCCAAACTTGCTGGTGTATTGAGTGCAGCACTTTCACAGCATCATCCTTTAGGATTTGAAATAGCTCAACTGGAATTCCATCACATCTACTAGCTTTGTTCACAGTGATGCTTCCCAAAGCCCATTTGACTTCGCATTCTAAGATGTCTGGCTCTAGGTGAGTGATCACACCATCATGGTTATCTGGGTCTTGAAGATCTTTTTTGAGTAATTCTTCTGTGTATTCTTGTCACCTCTTCTTAATATCTTCTTCTTCTGTTAGGTACATGCCATATCTGTCCTTTATTGAGCCCATTTTTGCATGAAATGTTCCCTTGGTATCTCTAATTTTCTTGAAGGGATCTCTAGTCTTTCCCATTCTATTGTCTTCCTCTATTTCTTTGCATTGATCATTAAGAAAGGCTTTCTAATCTTTCCTTGCTATTCTCTGGAACTCTGCATTCAAATGGGTCTATCTTTCCTTTTTTCCTTTTCCTTTAGTGTCTCTTCTTTTCTCAGCTATGGTAATAAAGACCAAGTCAAAATGGCACTGACATTCACAATAAAAGATAAAGAAGAAAAAAATAAAGAAATACAGACATAAGAAAATGATAGAAGGGCAAAAGGTAGAAGGAAGGAAGGAAGGTGGGGGATGCAGTAAGAGAAACAGAGAAGAGGTCCTCTGTATAATATCACATGGAGAGTAAGGTAGAAAACATTTTTATTAACTTGTATTTTTCTTAGAGCAGTCACTGAAGCTAAAAATCTATTGTGTTCAAGTATCTTCTCTTTCTCCTGGAAGAGGGCATGGCAACCCTCTCCAGTATTCTTGCCTGGAGAGTCCATGGACCGAGGAGCCTAGATAGCTACAGTCCATAGCGTTGCAAAGATTTGGATACAACTGAAGCAACCTAGTACTTATGCATGCATCATCTCTTCCTAAGTAAAATTGAGCTTTTCAGGGATTCTCAGCTAAGCAGTCAAAGAGATCTCAAGAACGCCTTTGAGTATCATTTAAATAGATACATTGACCTTTCAATGACTCCAGGAAAGATATCTGGTCCTGGCCCATTGCCATAAATAATTTGGTGAAGGAAAGGAAATGCTTGGTTTTAAACTATTCACAATTTGGGGCCTATAAAATAAAGTAGAGTGTTGGCAGAACAGAGACATAGAGAATGAGAAAGGAAGATAAACTCACAAGCTACTGAAACAGGTGTAAATGCAATGTGCTGCAAGATTTCTGGGTCTAGGCTTGCATTTGATTCTCCTGGCTGGAACAGAAGAAAAACATAGATTCCACAAAGCCCTTAAATAGAACATTTTGAGACAACAGCAAACAGAGCTACCTATTCTTCATAAAAGTGTGTTCTGATTTACCTGATTAACGAGACCATATGGTTGAACACTGAACTAGGCAGGCAGTCAGCTTTGATTAGTGATCTAGTTTTTCACTTAAAGTATCATTCAGTATTGAAAGAGCTAATGAAGCATATAACTGAACAGAAAGAAGATACTATAGAGTTTTATTTTAGATAGCTCTAAATATATTTCTTCTCTAGGTAGTCAATTAAATGTTTAATTTAACTTTTCAATATTTATAATTTAGTGCTTTTAAGCACTCACTTTATTTTTTATTCCTTACTTTTTCAGCTTTAGTATTTTGCTTGGTGATATATTGTAAATATTAAACATATAGATAATTTTTTCTTAAATAACTATTCTAGAATAATACCTAGAACCTGGGTGTCCTTAATAAATATTTGATGAATGAACAATTATATGAACATCATAATTTTAAAGTTTACACTCCAGTGTTTCAGCTTCTTGAGTGAGGCATCTGGTAAGGTGGTTGAGAGCACATAACCTGGAGTCAAACTGATTATCTGTAGTCCTACAATAGCCTTAGACAATATTACTATCTATATCACATAGTCTTAGAATGAAATTCTAGAATCCATGTGAGACTGTACATTGTTATTCTATAATGTCAATTATTTTTATTTTGGACATTTTCATTCACAATGTTCAGAAATAAAATTGTCAAGGAAGTAACTGAACATAGCTGTAGATAAGTAAATGATGGAATGGAAAATCCAGAGAGTATGCTTGGCTTGGAGTAAAAGAAGAAAGTAGAAAACCTGTATTTTTTGTTACTTAAAAAAATAGCAAATGGGTATTAAACTTGAAATCATTGCCTCCTGATGCTTTGTCTATTCAGAGACCATAGTAAATCTTATTAATAAGCTAAAATGACATCAACTTGAGAGACTCACAGGCTAATTCTACCACATACATTCTGAAACATGTACCATCAATAATGTGTTCTTCTTCTTTGGAATATTGTGGAAATCTGGAAGCAAATAGGTAAGGCTTTGGTCCTTGGAGTATAACATAATATAATTTTAAAGTATGGCAAAATTATATAAACAAACTGATGAAAAATGAGGGACAGGAGAAAAAGCATTATATCCTAGAACTTACAAATTTAGCACATAACCTGAAAAATCCCATGCTTCATTATGCATCTGCTATGGTAGGTCTGGGCTTCCCAGGTGTTGCTAGTGGTAAAGAACTCGTCCACCAAAGCATGAGACACAAGAGACTCGGGTTCAATCCCTGGGTCAGGAAGATACCCTGGAGGAAGATCCCCACTCCAGTATTCTTGCCTGGAGAATCCTATAGACAGAGGAGCCTGGCTGCCTACAGTCCATGGGGTTGCAAAGGGGCAGACACCACTGAAGCAACTTATCACACACACACGTATATAAGTTTACAAGCTTGCCACTCATGCCTAATTGTTTTATATGGTTTTCAAGTATATTGTTATTATGGAACAAATCTGCTTGAATAACATTTAGTGAAATTAGCAATGATGTGTCTTATTTTTCAAAATCTTTTAAGAACAGACAACATAAAGGAAGGGTTACAAGCTTGACCTCTGGCACCAAAAACAACCTGGGTTTGAGTCTTGGATTCTTCACTTTCTAAGGTTGTCCTTGTGCAAAGTATTTAGTAGGTGCCTATGAGCATAGATGAAATCATGGATGTAAAATAGAGGAGTTCCTGGTACACTCAGTAAAAGTTAAGTATTACTTTAAGGTTGTTATAATGCCATTATAAAAAGAAACTATAGTTAGTCATCCAATACTTAAGTATTTTAGAGTCAGTAGAATTAATTCTAATTTACCAACTTGATGTTTTATAAGTTAAGGTAGGCATATGCCTAGGAAGGGGGAGTAAGAGAGCACAACTGTATCAGTACAAAAGCCAAACAGATACCTTTCCTATGACATAGAAAGCTGCGTCTTTCAAACACTGTTGAATACCAACATTAAAGAGGGATATTAATCTCTACAAATTAGGTTTGTGGGACAACCATATTAGAAATTAAAATCCTATCACAAAAATAGATTCAAACAGAGAGCTTAAATGAGGAGTTTTCTAGGGCAAAGAATTTACTAGTTGTGGAAAACTTCACAGCATAATAACCACTCTTTGCAGAGGTGATTCAAAAGTACTTTCTAGGGAAAAAATATAAGTATACTTCTGCTAGTGGGAAATATTAGGTACTCAGTTTCATTTTAGTATTTTTTTATCTTTTGTCATGGTACCTCTAGCATTTATATCAGTCTAAGAAAATATAACATGAGAACTCAAAAGAGTATCTCCAACAGTAAGTCGTTGTTTATAGAGACAATTTTTTTTTTTACGTACCGAGGTCTTGATTTTTGGCTTTTTTTCTCTAGTAGTCTTAACTTTTTTGTTGCTGGTAAAATAATGCAAGGTGCCATACTCCATCAAAGCTGCAAAAACAAAAATGAAACAAACAGAAACAAAGAGATCCATCGCAGTCACGTAAGAAACCTTAGGTAAGGACTTCCTGGCAATTGTACTCAGAGTTGTCATAGTCAGCACTGTGGTGATGCCTGTGGAGAGAGGGAAGAAAAATAGATGATGAAATGATCTTAGACCATTTTTATTCTTCCATTTGACATGGCAATATTGTTTGCATAAATAAACAATGGAAACAAAAGAATATGATTATTCATAATTTACAGGGGGAAAAAATATGGTAACCATAGCTACATTGTGTTCAGTGTGTTCTTTGTATAACATTTAATCATGAAAACTCTCTGGACTGCAAGTAGGTAACTCCCCATACCTGTCCTTGCCTTCTTCCAGAATAATAGACTATTCAATTTTTAGCTGGCCTGTGCCTGCCTGGAAGTACACAATTATTTGCCAGCTTCCTTTAGCTATGTGTGGCCACAGGCTGAAATGTAGCCAAGAAGAATCAAGTCAAGTATTTAAACAAAGACCAAAAGATGACCTTAGATATTAGAGAGATAGGAAATGCCCTTCTTTTCCTCCTTCTCAATTGATTTCTGCTGGAATATGATGGCCAGACCATCAGAAGACACGTTAGACTCCTGTCTAATTTAATCTACAGTGATTTAAGGTCTCCTGTTACACACAGTTAAAATTAATCCAAACTGCCTTAACATTTTTATAACTTGTATTAAACGTATTTTTTAATCGCAGTAAAGAATACAGGCAAAATGATATCAAGGGATTATTTTTAAAAGAAAAGAGTAAATCATATTTTGAAGAACTCAACATATAAAATGAGGATGTCCTTCTGGACCCAAGCCCTGTGTATGGATCTCTGAGGCTGTCTATTTCTCTTTATCCATGACCTTCTTGTGGTTCTTCATTCAGTTCAGTCGCTCAGTCGTGTCCAACCCTTTGCAACCCCATGAATCACAGCACACGAGGCCTCCCTATCTGTCACCAACTCCCAGAGTTCACTCAGACTCACGTCCATAGAGTCCATGATGCCATCTAGCCATCTCATCCTCGATCGTCCCCTTCTCCTCCTTCCCCCAATCCCTCCCAGCATCAGAGTCTTTTCCAATGAGTCAGCTCTTCTCATGAGGCGGCCAAAGTACTGGAGTTTCAGTTTTAGCATCATTCCTTCCAAAGAAATTCCAGGGTTGATCTCCTTCAGAATGGACTGGTTGGATCTCCTTGCAGTCCAAGGGACTCTCCAAGAGTCTTCTCCAACACAGTTCAAAAGCATCAATTCTTCGGCGCTCAGCCTTCTTCACAGTCCAACTCTCACATCCATACATGACTACTGGAAAAATCATAGCCTTGACTAGACGGACCTTAGTCGGCAAAGTAATGTCTCTGTTTTTGAATATGCTATCTAGATTGGTCATAACTTTTCTTCCAAAGAGTAAGCGTCTTTTAATTTCATGGCTGCAGTCACCATCTGCAGTGATTTTGGAGCCCC
>SJYW01026589.1:125529-161528 GCA_006410735.1 Raphicerus campestris
AGATGTAAAATCTTTCTTCCCTTCTAATACTAGATTTTAAATCTATAATTTCCCCCTCTAATCAAGGCTTTAGCTGCATTTTTCAAATATTTATATGCTGTTTTCTTTCTAAAATTCAGTTTGAAATGTTTTCTAATTTCCCTTATTTAATCCAAGGGGTGTCTAAAAGATCATTTTAAAAATTCTAAATAAATGAGGCATTTATTAATAAAAAGTTTTATTAATTTTTCATTTAGTTTCATTTTGTTCAGAAAATATATTCTGGAAAATTTTAGGCTTTTGAATGTTGCTGATACCTTGGTTAATGTTTTGAATGCATTTGAACATGCTATATATTCTGTAGTTAGGTAGTGTTTTATAAATATCAATCAGGTAAAGTAGGTTGATAATTTCATTTAAATTTTATACATGTTAATTGATTTTTCCATGTAGTTATTCTGTAAAAGCAAAAAAGAAAGGGTATTAAAATGTCCAATTATTATTGTAGATTTTTATATTTCTCTCATTATTTCTGACAGTTTTTGCTTCAATTATTTTTAACCCAAAATTATAATTATAGGATTTTCATATAGTAAGCATGAAATAATCTCAGTGATTACCACTCTTCTCTCTTCCTTGCTTAGCACACTATTTTTTGTAATTTATTAAATCATAACATTCCTATGGTCAAAGGTAGATTTCCCAAGGTACCCTTGCTTCCATTATTACGTCTCATTCAAAGTAGATTGATTTCATTATCAGTGATGAAATTAAATTTCACTTGACTAAAATACTATTACATATCTATTTCATGAAGTAAGGAAAACTATAGTAGAACTTAGCTTCTAGACATTTACCTATTTTATTTAGTATTCATCACAGAATTTAGCTTAAAAATAATATGGTAGATTTCCTATTAAAATATCTCTGAGTTCATGAAATTAAGAAAACATTTAGAATACCAGATATCCAACAGAGACTTCATTAGGTCTCTGCCACCTCCTCAGAGAGGACTAAATAACATAGCAAATGAGTACCTACCCACCCACACACCTTGTCATTCTCTAGCCATTTACTTTGATTTTTCTTTATAGCTGTTATTACTCACTGACATTTTATATGTTTTACACACGTGTACATCACTTGTATACCCTGCTAAAACATAAATGTTTCCTGTTTTAACATGAACAGTAGCACTTCATAACATATGTTCACTGTTAATACTGCAGCACCTAGAACACTATGTATTTCACATAAAGCAGTTGAAAAATTTTGTTAAAATGCAATGTTGATAAAGGAGCTGAGGACATTGTCATTCAGTGACGTATATATGCATGTATGCATATATAATTTTTAAAATATCCTTGCTCCTCCAACTACATAGGATCTACAATTTTAAGAAATATTTTCTAAGTAGACTTGACTATGGCTTATGTTTATAGTTGATACAGTAAGTAACATTATAAAATATGAATTCATGTAAAAATACAATTCCACAATTGTCTCTTCTCTTTGACATTCTGGCATAGGCTTTTGGCTTTGTAGAAACCTAAAGGTATAAAAAATCCATCCAAATTATCTTTGGGAAAATATGAAAATAACGTTTAAAAACAACATACAATATTTATTATACTCCGTTGTTGTTGTTTAGCTGATGTCACGTCTCGGCTCTTTGTGATCCTATGGACTATAGCCCAACAGGATCCTCTGTCTGTGGGATTTTCCTGGCAAGAATACTCAGAGTAGCATACAAAAAGAATCTAAAGTAATTGATTTACCTTGTAACATAAAATAATTTGAAATAATTACAGAAACAACATTCCGCTATGAATGCACTGTCCCCAGCTGTATCTATACCTCTCTTTAGACCCTCTGGGAGTTGCAGTTCCAAGTACAGACCTAGGTACTTCCTGTTTTATCTTGCTACTTTTATGTGATTTGAATTTTACAATTTTTTTTTTTTTACTATTTACTAAATGGAGTTATTTACCAGCTGCAATAGAACCACAGGAAAATTTCTATTTTTGAAAATAGAAACTGTGCCAACTTTTTTTTTATGTTTTTTAAGACACGATTATCAGCAGTGAGATTCATGTACTATACTGATGTGGGGAAGTAATCAATTAATCAATAATTTATCTTTGTATATCCATATAAGAGTTTAGGTTATCACATTCTTTTAAACAAATGTATAGTAATTAGGCACATTTTCTTATGCCTAATTACTGATTACACTGATTATTGCAACAGATTGCCAAAGAAAGAAAAGTTTCTTTTATCAAGTACTAACTACAAATTACCCTTTTAATCAATGTTATACAGGCAACTCTCAAAAGTTCACAGAATAATAACACATTTTATAGATAACAGAAGCCCAGAAACTTCTTGTCCCTGTCCTTTGAAACAGTTGAATATTCATTAGTACCACTGTAAGAGCAGGGGATTTCAGTCTTCTAAATACACGCTAGTCAATAAATACTGCCTATTCGTGATTCAGCAAAAAAGTCTTGATGAAAAGTATTGACAATACTGACCACATTTAAGATGCTTGGATTCTGTATGATTTTCATGCATTAATTCGTATTTAGCCTCTATGCTTCCCCTGACCTCTATTAAAAACATTTCCGAGATTTCCATCTCTTTACAATTCTATTTCCTACTTGTTTACATATATTCACTTCAACATCACACTGCACTAGAATATCTGTCCATTTTTGTCTGTAGTTAGAGGAATATTTCTAATATATTAAACTAGAAACTTTTAGCATATTAAAAGTTGCATGACACTATAGCATAAGATTACATCATACCCAATGATGTTCTTGCAGGTACTGCATCTTTATTGATCCAAAAAGATACCCAAGAAAGTACAACTGTCAGAATACATGGAATGTACGTCTGAATAGTGAAATATCCCATTCGTCTGCTCAAGTCAAAGAAAATTGTCATGATGATATAGTCCCCTGGAAGAAAAAAAAATATTTTAGCTATAAAATGCAAATAAGTATAGGATTTCAAGCCATTGATTTAAATACAAATGCTACTTGATGCTAGCATTAGTCATTGATTTGTGTTCCTTTCTTACCAGAGATTGTGTGAGAGATTTCAGTTGTGTTCCGTAAACCTACAAATGCAAACTGATATAATCTCCAGTATTTAGGATCAGCCACTTCTACAGAAGGCTTTTTCCACTTATACTCAATTTCATTTTTAGGGTATCCATCTAGGTAAAAATTAAAATAAAAAATATGTACATTAGCAGATCCAAATCTGTTACTGTTGCAATACCAACATTATTAAAAGACAAATGTTTGGAAATTCTTTCTCATTTTTATATGTTAATATAGAAAAATACTGCATAAAATTGGTGAGTATAGTATAAAGAATAATTCTAGTGATTAAATAATGATAGTCCATGCTAATTACATTTAAATCAAGAAATAAAATCTTGCTAGCATTTAAGAAAAACTATGCATCCACTCCAATAAAGTATTTCCCTGTTCAACCAGAGGTAACCACTGACCTGATTTATGTGATAATCCTCCCCTTATGATTTAGGTTATATATATTTTTGATAAGCAGTTCTGAAAAATATAGTTTAGGTTCTTTTTGAACTCTGCTTGATTTTTGCCATGCTGGATGTATTATTTTATATCTTATTTATTTTAATATAGTATTTATAAGCATCATTCATGCTATTTTATGTAGCAGTAGTAAATTTGTTCTGTTGTAAAGATATATGCCAAAATTTATTCATCCATTTTACTGTGTCCACACTTGTAATCTTTCCTGTTGGCTATTACTAACACTGCAGTTTACAATATTATTGTACATGTCTCACAAAACACAAATATGCAAAAGTCTCTCTGGTATAAATACTTAGACATGAAATAGCTGGGTTGGGGATTATATATACTTCCCACTTTATGAGACAGTGCCAATCTCTTTTCTATAGAGAATATATTAATCTCATTTCTCATCAGGCAGAGTTTGAAAATACATGTTGATACATGTTTTCATTAAAGTTTATGTGGACAGGCTTCTTTATTTTCACAGTAAAGTGTTTTGTTTTTTGTTTTTCTGAATACGAATAAAATCTAGAACAAATTTCACATGCTTATTAGATTTTTTGAGTTTATTCTTTGGATCATTGCTCATTCAATTGTCCATTATTTTACTGGTTTTTTTTTTTTCCTATCTTTTCTTGGTCTGAATTCTTATATATGTTCTGGATACTAGACCTTTGCTAGTTATTTGTGTTGAAAACATCTACCTTTTCTATAGTTGTCTAGAATGGAAGTGCATTCTTTTAAAAAACACAGGCTTTTATTTTTGCTACATGTCCTAGAAATACACAAGGGTATTTTGGACCAAGTTAAGGGAATTTGGGAAAATCCATGTTGGGTGGGCATTAGTCAAATAAGACAGTGAGCTAGTGACTTAACCACTCTAAATTTCATGATTTTGAGTCTTAAAATGGGGACTGTAATGACATCTTCTAAATATATTTGTTGTGAGATATTAGATGGATAAGGCTTAATTCTCTATTGGACTTATATAGAGTGTGTGGAAAAAAAGATGGTTATAATTATTATGTTGATGTTAGTNCTGAAAAAATCTCTTATCCCCATAATTTTATTTCCATGCAGTAATAATTAATGTTTATAACTTTTGTAAGCTCACCTATACTTCAAGATTATTTATACTTTTATAGGGAACAGTTGAACTTTCCTTTTCTGGCAAAAAGAGCCTGAAAGGGGGCATTATTGTTAAATATTTCTATACTGGCAAGAAAGAAAACAACTTGTCTTTTGCTAAATACAATAAATCCTATTTGTGTACTGCTCAAATACTGATGCTGGGAAAGACTGAAGATGGGAGGAAAAGGGGATGACAGAGGATGAGATGGTTGGATGGCATCACAGACTCCACGGACATGAGTTTGAGTAAGCTCCAGGAGTTGGTGATGGACAGGGGAGGCCNCTGATGCTGGGAAAGACTGAAGATGGGAGGAAAAGGGGATGACAGAGGATGAGATGGTTGGATGGCATCACAGACTCCACGGACATGAGTTTGAGTAAGCTCCAGGAGTTGGTGATGGACAGGGGAGGCCTGGCATGCTGCAGTCCAGGGGGTTGCAAAGAGTCAGACAAGACTGAGCCACTGAAATGAACTGAACTGCCCTGTGTTGTCACTCCAGCAGATACTCTGGAATCTAGCCCAGCTGGTGCCCTGGCTCCTTTCTAATTTTCCCTCTTTATAACTGGTGCCTTCATTCTTCAGCCCTGTCTCCAGTACCAAAACCAATAAAAATTTCAAGCCTGAAGAATCTATCCAGCTTAGGAACCATAGTCTCAGATCATGTGACCTATGACCCTGGCATTTACAATGATATAAAGTTAAATTCTATAGACATGATTTGGGATCTTGTTCTTGAGAAGTTTTTTTATCACTGTTTTCCTCTCTTATCTGACACTTTCAAAGTACCTGTACTGATAATCTCTTAATATTGGGCTATATAAGGGTATACTACTTCCTATAAGTAAACCCATCTCCAAACTATAGTTGTAATCTTCAATGACTACTGTTTCGNAAGTTTTTTATCACTGTTTTCCTCTCTTATCTGACACTTTCAAAGTACATGTACTGATAATCTCTTAATATTGGGCTATATAAGGGTATACTACTTCCTATAAGTAAACCCATCTCCAAACTATAGCTGTAATTTTCAATGACTACTGTTCTGTACTTACTCCCCTTGTGTTAGAGACCCATTATATCATCTTGGATTCACTGGAGCTTTCACTGATTTTTACTTTATTCAGGGAATTTCCATAACCCTTGACTGTTATATGTGCTACCAGAGGATAACTGCAATTATTTAATTACCCTGAGATACTTACTCAAAAGAGTGAAAACACATAATCTCTTCAAAACCTGAAAAATTAAGAGGATGAAATATTTTAATTTCAGTCTAATAACCTGTATTAACATTTTGTGCCTTCAATTTTTATTGTATTTTTTTCTGTTTACATTTAGATAGTTTTAATTAGAGCATGCATAGTCGAATGGCCTCTTTCCAAGTTAGTTGTGTTTTTTTTTTTCAGTTCTGATTAGTTGCATCTATTGCTCACTTTGCACTAAAATTTTCAAAATAAAAATTATGGGACAATCTATTCATTGACTAATTTATTCATTCTTTTAACATGCAATTATTGAATATCCAATGTTTGACAGTGACAGCAGGATTGAAGCCATTAACCTAACCTTGAACTTAAAAAAAAGAGAAAAGAAAGACACATATGATAGTAGAATGATACTGTTTTAGGTCTTATCAATAATCTACAGATACTATTTTATGCAGCCAAATTAAAAAAAAAAAAACATTTTGTACCAAACCATATTTTATTTCATTTGAAAAAGTAAAATTATTAAACCTATATATTAGCTTTGTTTCTTATCAGTACCTTAAGTTGTATATGTAGTTAAGAAGGGGAAAAGACTTGCTTGCTTAATTCTATTCAAGTCTGCTTGTTTTATTACTGTCACAGTCAAAGCAATTCTATTCATTTTATAATCATTGAATTCTAATGTTCCTGCATTGTTTAGTTAGTTTTCTCTGTAAACTGTTCCTTGGTTCCTAGTATGACATGCTTCTGTCTTAATAAACACTATTAAATATTCTAGTTTTTTTCTTATATGTGCTTTAGTATCACCAATTTTAATAGTATTTTCACTTAATTAGCCTTAAAAAAAAAAAAACTATCTATCACTGTCCAAGGTTACAAGTGTGTGATTTGCCCCACTGGAAACTAAATATTTAATACTATGAAACTTTTATGCAGTCAAGACTATCATCACAGAAGTCTCTTGATAGCTATTCTTGTCAAAGTATTTCTGGAATACTAATTCAGTCTTGAATTCTACATCTTTTTANGTTACAAGTGTGTGATTTGCCCCACTGGAAACTAAATATTTAATACTATGAAACTTTTATGCAGTCAAGACTATCATCACAGAAGTCTCTTGATAGCTATTCTTGTCAAAGTATTTCTGGAATGCTAATTCAGTCTTGAATTCTACATCTTTTTAATAACCGCATTTTTTTCTTTAATGAATCCATTCAAATTGAAGACAAAAGGCTCAAATAAAAAATATACAATGCAGGAAAATTTCGACTTCCATATCCTCAAATGGGTTTACCTAAGCATTAGTAGAGACTGAATATTTTAAGATTCTTTTAAAGAGAAAATTAACATCTTAGTAAGGCATTACTTTATAAAATCTTATATTTGCATAATCTTAAATCAATACACACAGCTATGTAAACTTCTTTTATCTCTACAAGAACCAAGTAGCTGTATACAAATTTGTTTGGAGTTAGAAGGAAAACTAAAACACTTTCAAATTTTACCTTCCCTTGCTTTATCTTCATTTTCTTATCAGTATAGGCAGCTGTGAAAGTTAATGACAATCACATGAACATCATGTTGAGTAAGAGAAAAACCAACCATGACTGTAATACTATAGGACAAAGTAGACACAGATAATTGTTAGGTATATAATGATGGTTATTCAGGTATAATAAAGGGCTTCCCCATTGGCTCAGTGGTAAAGAATCGCCTGCCGATGCAGGAGGTGCAGGTTCGATCCCTGGGTCAGGAATATTCCCCTCAAGTAAGACATAGCAACCCACTCCAGTATTCTTGCCTGGGAAATCCCATGGACAGAGGAGCCTGGCAGGCTACAGTCCATGGAGCCACAAAAGAATGAGACATGACAATGACTAAACAACAACATTCAAGTGTAAAATGTTTAAGACTAGAATAAAGGGACAATTTGTTGTAATAATGAATAAATGAAGTTGGGGAGAAAAATCATCAAAGCATCAGAAAATTATCTTTGCATGGTATTATGCACTGAATGGTGTCTGCCCACAATTTATATGCTGATGGCCTAACCCCCAATACTTTAGGGTATGACTGTTTTGGGAGGCAGGGCTTTTAAGGAGGTGATTAAGTTAAAATGAGTTTATTAGGGCGGACCTGAATCAATCTGACTGCTGTTCTTATAATAAGGGAAAGTTTGGATATTTGGATGAAATTTGGATGAAAATTTGGATACACAAAGAGCACAAGGGAAGCGGATGCACTGAAGAAAGCCCATGTGATTCAGCAAAAAGGCAGACATACGCAAACCAAGGAGGGAAGTCTTAGAAAAAAGCAAAGTTGCTGACACCTTGATTTGACTTCTGTCCTTCACAACTTGAGACATAAGTGTCTATTGTTAGAGCCATCCAGTCTCTTATACTTTGGTATGGCAGCCTGAGAGGCTAACATGGGTGTCCATCAAAGGAGATGAAAATAACACCTGATAGAACCCATTGAAAGGCATCAAGTAGTCTGACTCAGAAATGGGATTATTAGGGCTTGGATCAGCACATTTTCAATCTACTTTAAATAATGTCTATGGGTTGTATTGTAGGTGTTAATTATGTCTTTCTATTGGTAAGAAAAACTATTCATTCTACATGTAAGAGATAAAGCATAGTTATATACTTTTATTAATTTTCAGCTTAAATGACCTTCCCTTGGCATTTTTTTCATATCTCCATATTTCTCTTACACTCTCTTCCCTCTCTACCACCAACTTCTTATCTCATTCTCTTCTAAGTCAAGTTTCTTAAAATAGTAGTTATAGTGTAAGTCAATTTTCTCAAAATAGTAGTTCATAAAATAAACCTGCATTCCCACTTAATCTCTATCACCTTGAAATCAGCACATGATGTCTATTTCTGCAGAACCTGCATTTCAGGGCTCTGTGCCAAGAAGTTGGATATGAGACCAATTATGAGGCTGGAGGAGAGACATATGATTCAGCTCTTATTCTTTTCTTATTTTCATCATTCCTCTGAATTTTATCTGAGAGAATCAGTACCATCTAGCCAATTCCAGTAGCCCTAATTTAATTCATTTATCATTGAATTCTCATGTACATAGACAATTGTTTATTAATCCCTTCTTCTTCATCTTCTTTTCTTCCTCAGGTAATTTAATGTCATCTTCTCCCTGCTTCTCTTATCCTCTGACTTTTCTGAGTATGTCTCTTTTCTGCACTTCTCTTTTTTTCCACCTGTAGTTTATACACATTGACCTCATTTTACCACCTGATTGTCAGATCTGTGTTGTTCTTAATATGCATCTTCCTTGGATCACTTCTCGAGGCTTCAAGCTATATCTTATACTGCTTGTTCTTCCTCCTGTCTCAATTTATATCTATTTCCAGATCACCTCCAAATCAACTTATTCCCTGAACTTAAAATCCAAATCATTGCTGGACAGCTCCTCCTGAATGTGCCTTTAGTATTTGAGGGCATATGTGACTATATTCCCAATCTCAAAAGATTACGCTGCCCGCAAAGTCATATCTACACCTTAGAGTCAGCCTACACACAACCAGAGAATCACTTCACCTTTTCACCCTGAACTCATTCAGAATTAGCTCTCAGAAACTGCTCATATATTCATTCTACTGCTGTGGTATGTACTCAAGAAATTTATGCAAATAATAATTTTTAATATTCATAACTCACCATATTTATGGGATCAACTGGTCCAATGCTGTTTACATAAACATCAGTTTCAATTACTGTGGGCCTCACTGCAAAATACAAAAAATGTTCAAAGATAATCAGAGGTGGTGTTAAATCTTATTTAAATAAGTCTTTACTAATCATTAATATTTTATCATTTTAGTTATAAAACATTTTGCACTATGAAATGAAGACATATGATTCATTATATAAACACAACAATCTTTTAAAGTAGTTATGTAACTAAAAAAGACCATTTTTGACTAAAAATATTCCAATGTATAGCCTAAAAATGTTAGAACAGTTCAAACCTTCCATGAAAATTAATAAAGTTAATTTAGTTAAAATTGTTAATTTACTCTGCAACAGTTGTAGAATTTAGGATCAGATGGATTTTAGAGCCTAAATATTGTTATGTAAGCCTGTGCATGCACACATGTTCAGTTGCTTCTGATTTTTTGTGACTCTATGCACTGTAGCCTGCCAGGCTCCTCTGTCCATGATAGTCTCCAGGCAAGAGGGAGTGGGTTGCCATGCCCTCTTTCAGGCAATCTTCCTGACCCAGGGATCGAACCCATGTCTCCTGCATTGCAGGTGAATTCTTTACTGCTAAGCTACCTGGGAAACCTGTTAATCTATTTAGTGCATATCAATGGTGTGCTAGCAAATGTTACCAAGCATACTCTTAGAGATGAGTAAAAAAGCCCTGTTTTGTATCTTTTGCTGATTTCAGTGTTGCAAATACTCCCACAATGACTGATATAGAGATACCACTGTGAAGTCACTGAGTGCAGGGTGGGGACAATATGTAATTAGTGGCTATTGTGAGCCAGTATAAATCAGTTCCAGCAATACCAGAACTTGAAGCACAGTTATGATGATCAAAGGAGGTGATGAATGTAAAGAAAGCATTTACTTCTAGGTCTGATTCTTATCAAGAGCATAATCGGTGTATTTACACCTCCTTTTCCCTTGTTAACAATATTCCTTTGGATTGTTTACAGCTGACTCCAAGGAAAAGTGTATTTTCCTCTAATTCTCAGAGTATACTATATAGCCACCACTGTGAACTTCATCTGTTGTATTTTGTACGCAGCCATTTGTGCTTTCTAAGTTGGTCTTTAAATGTCTATAGTCTTATATTCCATCAAAATGTGTAGCACAGGTCAGCCTTTTAAACATTTACTGAATTATATAGTTAACTAATATCCTCTATAGTAAGTATTTTGTGATTACTAAATAGTGATTGTGATTTAGGCTTTCTACCTTTGTCAGGTATTTTTGGCTTCCTATAATGAGATTTACCATAGTAATGATAATTTATACTCATGAGATTTTTGTTTACTATGAAAAACATTTTCACATAGTTTCTTTTTATTCCCTATTCCCCCAAAGGTTCATTTATTTATTCCATACATACTTGTTGAGAAATACATGTAAAGGTTTCATAAGTATACAAGAAGGGACCAAACGTTGTTAGAAAAAATCTATAATAGATCTCAAAGAGATTTACATAGAGATAATGCAAATTAAAGCAGAAAAACCACCTTGTACATTAAAAGTTTCTAAAGTAAGCATGTTTCTAATAATATTTATTCAGCCATCCTTTCTGGATAACTTTATGTGATTTCCCTTTCCGGCCCAGTGTTTATCATTCTTACAATGCAAACACTATATTAGACCTGGCAGGATGAATCTTCTCCTTTAATATGTCGCTGAGTCTGCCTGTCTGATTCCCTAGCCTGTCCCAAATCTCTCTGTCTTGGTAACCTAATCTGGCAGAGCCTCCAGGCTGGTAAGCTTCCATGGAAAACTTAAGGCATTTTGAGAAACAGTGCTTATATTATTTTAAAACCATATTTATTTTTAATCTTTGAAATTATAAATAGTCTCAGTATGCAAAACTACAGATTTCTGTACTTGACTGCTCAGTTGCTCAGCCCCACTCTTTACATCTGACTCTGTGCAGTCCACTCTAGTATTCTTGCCTGGAGAATCCCATGGACAGATAGGCCTAGTAGGTTACAGTCCACGGGGTCGCAAAGAGTCGGACACGACTGAATGACTTCACCTTCACCTGTGACACCATGAACTGTATAGCCTGCTAGGCTCCTCTATCCATGGGATTTTCCATGCAAGAATACTGTAGAGGGTTGCAATTTCCTCCTCCAGGTGTAGACTTCTAGATTTACACAATACATGACAATGTAATTGGATCTACTAACGAACAATTAGATTTCTTAAATAAAAGTAGATCTTGTAAAGTAGCGAAGGTTTTATAGCTTAACTTAAACTGATGACTTCTAAATGAGTTCTTTCAATCAGCTGCCATTTATTTTTGACTAGCTATGAGTTGTAACCAATAAGTATCATGTTATTAAGCTAATTATAACTATATTCAGAGTGGTTTTTATGCAATTCAATTAATAACAAGACAATAGGTTTATTAGTTTCACTTGCAAGTACATTTTTTACTAGTTATAAGCAATTAAGTGCAGTGTACCTGTCTTATTTGATTAGAGTTTTGGTTCACCTGATAAACCAACAAATACTGAATACCTGCTCTTTATTGCATGATACTTGGGGCTGAACATAGTCTATACCAAGAAATAAATTATTCTTGAGGACATTATTGGGCTCAGTTGTAAAGGTTCCACCTGCGGAGTAGGAGACCTAGATTCAATTTCTGGGTTGGGAAGATTCCTTAGAGAAGGGAAAGGCTATCCACTCCAGTATTCTGGCCTGGAGAATTCCATTGACTGCATGGACTCACAAAGAGTCAGACACGACTGAGCAACTTTCACTTTCACTTTCAATAATTAAAAATGTGAGCATCTTTTCATCTGCCTGTTGACCAGCTATATGTATTCTCTGGAAAAATGTCTAGATACGTCTTCTGCCTTTGGATTGGGTTACTTGTTTTTTTTAATATCGATTTGTAGATACTGTTTGCATATTTTGTATATTAACTCCTCATTGGTCACATCATTGCCCGTATTTCCTCCTATTTCATAGGTTTTCTCTTTGTTTTGTCAGTGATTTCCTTTGCTGTCCAGAAGCGTTTAAATTTAATTAGATACCAATTGTTTATACTTTGCTTTTATTTATTTTTTCTCAGAAAAATATTGCTCAAGAAAATTTTGCTACAATTTATGTCAGAGAATGTTTTGCCTATGTTCTCTTCTAGGAGTTTCATGTTGTCATGTTTTTTATTTGGGTCTTTAAGCCATTTTGAGTTTATTTTTGTATATGGTATGAGGGAGTATTCTACGTTCACTGATTTATAAGTCGCTGTCAGGCTTTTCCAATACCAGTTTTTGAATAGACTTAAGTCATTTATTATATATACTCTGAGATGAAAAGGTAAAATGCTACTTTGCACTGTACATTCTGTTGTTGCTGTTCAATTGTTAAGTCCTATCTGACTCTTTGTGACCCCCATGAACTGACTTTCCTGTCCTTCACTGTCTCTCAAAGTTTGCTCATGCCTTTGGAGTCATTCAAGCATCTCATCTTCTGTCACCCCTTCTCCTCTTGCCTTCAATCTTTCCCAGCCTCAGGGTCTTTTCCAATGAGTCAGCTCTTCATATCAGGTGACCAAAGTATCAGCGCTTCAGCTCCAACATCAATCCTTCCAATGAATATTCAGTGTTGATTTTCTTTAGGATTGTTGGTTAAATCTCCTTACTGTCCAAGGAACTCTCAAGAGTCTCCTCAAATGCCACAGTTTGAAAGCATCAGTTCTTCTGTGCTCAGCCTTCTTTTGGCCCAACATCCATACATGACTACTGGAAAAACTATAACTTTGACTATATGGACCACTGTCGCCAAAGTGATATCTCTGCTTTTTAATATGCTGTCTAGGTTGTCATTGCTTTCCTTTCAAAAGCAAGTGTCTTTTAATTTCATGGTTGCAGTCACCATCCAAAGTGATTTTGGAGCCTGAGAAGAGAAAATCTGTCACTGTTTCTACTTTTTCCCCGTCGATTTGCCATGAAGTTATGGGATGGGATGTCACGATCTTAGTTTTTTGAATACTGAGTTTTAAGCCAGCTTTTTCACTCTCTTTTTTCACCCACATCAAGAGGCTCTATATTTAAATAAAAATTAAGTAAGCTTGAATTTAAATGTACTTGCTTAGCCATACTAACATATTTCAATACTCAATATTCAATAACCATTTTCAAGTATCCAATACTCATAAATATAAGGCTATTATTAATATATATGGCATATAATTAATACATATAAATTTAATTATTGAGAGTGTCTTATTAGAGAAAAAAGACTGATCTCTCATTCTGAATAAATGTCTCTTTAGGCAGAAGGCTGAGCAACTTACCCTTGAGCTTATACCTAAACAGGGGTAAAGAAAAAGAGGAGTGGTAAGATTTAAAGAAAGAGAAGCAGTGGAGTCTTTACACACTCACACTTTAGAATGTCTCAGTTCTGTTCAGTTTTTCAATCATGTCTGACTCTTTGCAACCACAGGGACTGCAGCACTCCAGACTTCCCTGTCTATAACCAACTCTTGGAGCTTGCTAAAACTCATGTCCATTGAGACAGTGATACCATTTAACCATCTCATCCTCTGTTATCCCCTTCTCCTCTTGCTTTCAGTCTTTCTGAGCATCAGGGTCTTTACAAATGAATCAGTTCTTCGAATCAGGAGGCCAAAANGCTGCAAGGCCAACAATTATCATCACTACCATTTATATTCCGGTGGGCTACAGCACTAGTCTAAACTGTCTATTATTAGCTCTTTCAATCCTATCCACAGCTCTGAGATAAGTAGATTATTCCATACCTGCTAATTTGCTACTTGCTAAAAACTCTGTTATGCCAAAATTAGCACTCCAGCACATTCACAAGTCACTCCCAGGCATGTACCAGTGGTGAAATATTTGGGCCACCTGATGGGCCTATTCTCAGATGAGCTCAAACAAGGCAATGCTGTCTTCCGGCTGCAGCTCTCCTACTTTAAACAAGTAGCCTCTGAGTGGCCTATTTAGTACCACATTACCACTTTTTTTGTGCTTCTTTTTAGTGATTTCAGTTGCCCCCAGAATTCCCCCAAAGACAAAAAGGCAATGGACATGACTCAGGGAGAAAATACAGGTGTTAGATAAAACTTCTTCCAGGAATGAGTGACTGTGTTGTTGGCCAAGGAGTTCAATGCTAATGAATCAGTAATATACATTAAATGAGACATCTTTAAACAGAAAGTTAAAACAAGATTATGTGTTGACTGGCTGGAAAAAACTGACCAGAGGGTTCAGGAAAAAACAGGAACCTAACCTAGTATTTCCCTTAGTAGCAGTGGTTCAGTATTCACTGACTTTATAAAAATGTAATTATCATGAATTAATGAGAATCTACTATGCTATTATCCCCATGTTACATAAAGCACAGCAAAGTTAAGTTTACCCAAAAGTCACAAAGCTTCACAATGGAATGAAGTGAGAAGAAACACAGTATGCAACAGAAACCACTCAGCTAAGGGGCAGGCAGGTGCTCACACTGCTTTTAAAACAAATTACTGAAAAGACATCAGTCATTGAAAAGATACGAGAAGGATGAAAGAGCAGAGTAAAGGAGAACTCCCATCTTATACAATTAGATGGCCAGTGATGCCCTTGAAGAAAAACGTGTGTATATGTCTTTCCCCCCACCCTGGGGTTGGGGGTGGGGGGCATACAGTGGGCAGGGTGGAATTCTGTTTTCATAGGTTGAGTCTGAAGTGTCAGTGACCAGGTGCTACATAAAAGTTGGAAACACAGGTCTGAAGGTATGGTGAAAAGTCATCTGGGAAAGACAGTAATGAAGGCATAGACCTGTACACAGTTACTCGAGAATAAAAATTATGAAGGGGGAATAGTTCCCTGGTAGTCCAGCGGCTATAAAAATTCCATGTTCCCAGTGGAGGCCTGGGTGCAATCCTTGGTCAGGGAACTAGAACTCCCATGCCACCAAGATCCTGTGCTCGGCAACTAAGTCCCAGCTGCTGCTGCTGAGTCACTTCAGTCACGTCTGACTCTGTGCAACCGCATAGACGGCAGCGCACCAGGCTCCCCCGTCCCTGGGATTCTCCAGGCAAGAACACTGGAGTGGGCTGCCATTTCCTTCTCCAATGCATGACAGTGAAAAGTGAAAAGTGAAGTTGCTCAGTCATGTCTGACTCTTAGCAACCCCATGGACGGCAGCCTTCCAGGCTCCTCCATCCATTGGATTTTCCAGGCAAGGGTACTGGAGTGGGGTGCCATTGCCTTCTCCCAGCACAGCTGAATAAATAAAACAAAAGTATGAAAGGATGTACAGGCCCAAGATGGAGAAAGGAAATGGGCTCCTCCCATGAACATAATGCCATGGATTTTCCAGAGTACAAATGATAAGTATATTTTTATTTTTCAATACTTCTACAAGGAGTCCAGTCCAGGAAGGATCCTGAAGAACACTGATACTTACGGACAAGCACACAAAGAAGAACCTCAAAGTCCTGAAATAGCAGGAACATGTCTTACTTAACAATCAAAATGTAAGTTGTCTTTTGAGACCTGTGTTTTTTCTTTGAAATAACCTGCTACCCTCTACAGAATAGTGGGGATTAGCTGGTGTAAAATTTCAGGTAGCATTTGTAAATACAAATAAAGCATCCAGTTTGGTTTTTTGAATACCACAATTTTACCTGGTTTGACAAATGGTCTCCAGGGACCAGGGCGTGAATCATCACCCCTTCTGGGAATCCGATCATCATCAGCCCGTCTTGAGAGGCGATCATCATCCATGTTTCTCCAAGGCCCCCTGTCATCATCTGCACCACGCCTGGAAAATCTGTCATCATCTGCACCTCGCCTGGAANTGACAGTTCAAATAAATCAATTCTTCAGGGCTTAGCTTTCTTTATACTCCAACTCTCACATCCATACATGACTACTGGAAAAAACATAGTTTTGACGAGATGGACCTTGGTTGGCAAAGTAATGTCTCTACTTTTTAATATGCTGTATAGGTTGGTCATAACTTTCCTTCCAAGGAGCAAGCATCGTTTAATTTCATGGCTGCAATCCCCATCTGCAGTGATTCTGAAGCCCCCCAAAATAAACTGTTACCATTTCCATTGTTTCGCCATCTATTTGCCATGAAGCAATGGGACCAGATGCCATGATTTTAGTTTTCTGAATGTTGCACTTTAAGCCAACTTTTTCACTCTCCTCTTTCACTCTCATCAAGAGACTCTTTAGTTGTTCTTCACTTTCTACCCAGAGAAGGCAATAGCAACCCACTCCAGTACTCTTGCCTGGAAAATCCATGCACAGAGGAGCCTGATAGGCTGCAGTCCTTGGGAACATGAAGAGTGGAACACGACAGGATGACTTCACTTTCACTTTTCACTTTCACGCACTGCAGAAGGAAATTACAACCCTTTCCACTGTTCTTGCCTGGAGAATCCCAGGGATGGGGGAGCCAGATGGGCTCTTATCTATGGAGTTGCACAGAGTCGGACATGACTGAAGTGACTTAGCAGCAGCAGCAGCAGCACTTTCTGCCATAAGGGTGGTGTCAACTGCATATCTGAGGTTACTGATATTTCTCTGAGCAATCTTGATTCCAGCTTGTGCTTCATCCAGCTCAGTGTTTCTCATGATATACACTGCATATATGATAAATAAGCAGGGTGACAATATACAGCCTTAATGTACTCCTTTCTTGATTTGGAGCCAGTCTGTTGTTCCATGTCAAGTTCTAACTGTTGCTTCCTTACCTGCATACAGATTTCTCAGAAGGAATGTCAGATGGTCTGATATTCCCATCTCTCTAAGATTTTTCAACAGTTTTCTGTGATTCACACAGTCACAGGCTTTGGCATAGTCAATAAAGCAGAAATAGATATTTTTTAGAACTCTCTTGCTTTTTTGATGATCCAATGGATGTAGACACTTTGATCCCTGGTTCCTCTGCCTTTTCTAAATGCAGCTTGAAATTCACAGTTCATGTACTGTTCAAGCCTGGCTTGGAGAATTTTGAGCATTACTTTACTAGCATGTGACATGAATGCAATTGTGTGGTAGTCTGAACATTCTTTGGCATTACCTGTCTTTGGGATTGGAATGNCCCCGCCTGGGACCCCGGTCATCATCCATGCCCCGCCTGGGACGATCGTCATCAGCATTTCTCCAGGACGAACGCTCATCGTCTGCACCTCCTCGGCGCGGCCCCCGGTCCTCATCCAGCCCTCGCCTGGGTCCTCTGTCCTCATCAGCCGTGCGCCAGCTTCCTCTGTCCTCGTCCAGTCCTCGTCTAGGTGGTCTGTCATCATCTGCGTGACGCCAGCTACCCCTGTCTTCATCTCCAATTCGTCTGGGAGGCCTGTCATCGTCTGCACTACGCCAAGAAGGCCGGTCATCGTCCGCCCCCCTGCGAGAGAACCGATCTTCATCAGGACCACGTCGTGGGCCTCTATCGTCATCCATGCCACGTCGGGGAATGCGATCATCATCTGGTCTAAGAGAGGACTCTCTCTCTTCATCATCCCCCAGGCGCCTTGGTCGGTCGTCGTCTCTTCTGTGAGGTCTCTCTTCGTCCCGCCCTTCTCCGCGTCTCCACTCCCTACAGAGTAACAAGCGAAACACGTTTAAGAGTATACTTTCTTAAGAAAGTACATGATCTCTTCGGCAATGATTTTACTCACTTCCAAAGTGTAAATTCACTTTGTTCCAATTAAAAAAAAAACAACCCCACAAAATCCAAAAGTTTATGTCAACAAATAAACCAGTAAGCAGACAACTGCCTCTAAAAGGTATCTGCACTTTATGAGGAATGCCTTAGCAATTTCTAAATCTATTACTACCAGCTTTCAAAACGACAAGAAAAATACTATGAAACCACTCACTATACTCTAACCTCAATACCATTAGTTTAGAAAATTAAAAATGAAAGAAAAACCTAAAGCACGCATTTTCCAAGCTATCTATTCTATGTAATTACAGCAGCACTGAAGTAAACCATGACAAACAATACATATGCATACAGTTCTTCGTGACTCCCTTTTCCCCACCCCCACAAAACATACTAAATTAGAAAAACACTAATACTAACACTAAATACTAACAGGACCTACGATTAGTCTCTTCTCCTTAACTCTACTTACTTCTCTGGAGGGCCTCTTCTCCACTCAGAATCTGTTTCGGGTCCTTTCCTCCAAGTGCCTTCTGTATCTCTATCTCCCCAACGCAAGTCCTACATTGAGCAAAGTGAGAGGCACTACATTAGCAACATCGCTGATAGAAACTGAACGGGCTAGTTGTTATAGCACAGAGATGAAAAAAATAACTGAAACATTAAAAGGGATAAAGAATAGGACTTTGAAAGGCCAGAAGAAGAGAAAAGGAGAAAAAAAATCTTCCTGAGTTAAGACAATTCAATATGCTCTACGTAAACTGAACCCTGACTGACGGGGCACACGTGCCAGAGAGGGTAAGCAGTAAAGCCCTAAGCTCAGGCAGCTAAACAAAGACTCGGTGAAACATTAGAACTGCTTTTCTCAGAGCTTCCTAGGAACACAGCAGAATATCTACTGAACTAAAAAGATCAAGACTATTGTCAAGAACGCTCTTCCCACTAAGTACTAGGACAGTGAGCACTGACAGGTCTCTCAACTTCTGAGGGAGGGCGATTTTGAATTGGCTAAACCAATGAACCGTTATGCGACTGTGAGAGAAAAACAAAACCTCTTGTGAGGCATACACAAAAATAAAATATAGAATATACAAAACAAAAAATCTACATGCAAAGGGGAAAAGATCCCGTGTAAACATATTTTCAACTAAATCACCTTGCCAATGCAGCTGTAAAACTGCTAAGTGAATTCCAAATAGAAAACACTGTTTAAATGCACTGGAGGCAAAACATTTAAGTAAAACCTTTAAATAGATGTGGCTCAGACGGTAAAGAATCTGCCTGCAATTCAGGAGACCCCTGGGTTGGGAAGATTCCCCTGGAGAAGGGAATGGCTCCTCACTCCAGTAATCATGCCTGGAGAAGTCCACGGACAGGAGCCTGGCCAGGTACCTATAGTCCCTGGGGCTGCAGAGTCGACACAACTGCAGGACCAACACAGGTGCTACTACAAGAGACAAAGAGGCCTTAAGCCTTATCATCATTGGGCTTCTCTGGTGGCTCGGTCAGTAAGACTGAGCAGTTCAGGAGACCAGGGTTTGACCCCTAGGTTGGGAGAGCATGGATGGGGGCACGGCAACCCACTCTAGTATTCTTGCCTGGAATCCCCATGGACAGAGGGGGCTGGCGGGCTGAAATCTGGGGGGTCACAAACAGTCAGAGGCGACTAAGCACAGCGGTGCTTGTTTCCTTTGTTTTGCACATTTTGTTTGTTCTAAAGAAAGGGAAGAGTTCTCACAATCTACAGACTGTAAATTTAGACTCTGAAAAGAATGGATGGTAAAGGAGCAGAGAAAAGCATAAATGCCAAAACAAATGTCAGGAATAAAGGTACAAGCACTCATTAGTTACCAGTTAGCCACCATGATAAACATGGACAGGAAGAACTGAACACTCTCCAACTGAAAGGGAAGGGGGAGCTAACAAAACAAAACAGCAACCAAGGAAGAACACACAACGGCAAAAACTGATAAAAAAAAAAAACACCTTTGAAATACCTCATCTGCTTCAGAAGAACTAAATTAACAGGATGTAGCAAAATCACACCCACACCCACACCCACTCACCAACACACACACACACACACACACACACACACACACACACACACACACCCCACTCTGTGCCCAATAGGAAAAGAACACTCATAATAATTACCAACAAGACTAACAAAACTAAAACTCCATTCATATATTATAAAACAAACTCAAGGCTACATAACTAGGAGCAGACCCTCCAATAAAGGGAAGCATGTGATACAGGTACGGCACAAATAAAGGTTCAGAGACATGGCAGGCAATCAACCCTCCAGCTACTTACCACTAACCTTAAACAACAGCAGTATTTCATTTAAAGGACAGCACAGACACATTGCAGGAAAAACAAAGAGCACGCAGGCAGATGTCACAGACGCAAAAAAAGCTAACACGAGCTCAGAATAGCTAGAGCAGAAGTGACTAAGAAAACAGCGACTGATGAAGCTAATGAAACAACAGTAAACATGAAACATAATTAAACACACCTTGGCTGCGAAGGTGTGTTTAATTTAGTTGGATTCCAAGCAATGAGTATGACCCAAAGGAAGGTCTGAAAACAATCAAGTATGCGTTATGAAAAACCAAGCAAGCCACAGTATAGATGAAGGTCTGAGGCTGGGGGAAAAGATGACAACCGGGGATAAGACCTGTAAGTAATACAGGCAAAAGAAACCAGCTGAATTAAATAAGGCAGGAGCATAGGGACAGAAAGGAGGGATGGGTTTGAAACTACGTGGTTTAAGGAGGTAACAAAGCTTCTGCCAGGAGAAGGTATCAGATACCCTCTTTATACAAGAGAAAGCAGAAGCACTGGTCGCTTTGGACACGAATAGAAATTAAAAATAAACACTTAGACCAGCATTTGAAGCACCTGGTAATCTTGTTAAAATGCAAATTCTGGTTCAAAAGATTTGGCTCTGAGCCTAAGACTGCATTTCTATCAAGGGATGTTGAATACTGGCTGGTCCCACAAATTCATCTTTGAGGACCCTTACATCATAGCAACTCCTTTCAAGGAACCGAACAGCTCCCCTTACATATGACTGTGCTACTTTTCATCAAATACTTAATTTCATGAGATTAGTTCTTCCTGACAAGTACTCTAAAGCTTATAAAATCCCAGCTTACTAAGACAAGTCTAATCCCCTCCCCATCCTCCTTAGGAACCCTTTATCTTTGGAAAGATAAAGAAGTATCAGACTTAAATCTGAACGATGTGATTCAAAACACCATGCCCAGACACTGACACACGCAGACAGCTCTGATATGCAGAGACCTGGCTGATCCCTGGTGGCTCAGATGGTAAAAGCGTCTCTGCCTGCAATGTGGGAAACCCAGGATTCCTGGGTCGGGAAGATCCCCTGGAGAAGGAACTGGCAATCCACTCCAGCACTCTTGCTTGGAAAATCCCATGGACGGAGGAGCCTGATAGGCTACAGTCCATGGAGTCGTAGAGTCGGACACGACTGAGCGACCTCACTTCACTTTCACTTAGCACTGACGCCCGTACTTACCTTTCTAGAAAGTGAGTCATCACCAAGTCTCCTCTCCTCCTCTCTACGACGCTCCCTTTCTTCAATTTCCAACTCCCTCTGACGTTTTTTCCTTTCAACTTCTTCTAGCTTCTTGACCCGCTCCTGGTATTCCCGAAGCTCCTCCTCACGCTTCGCGCGCTCAGCCCGCTCTCGCTCTTCTCGCTCTGCATGACACATCAGGTTATAAAGAGTGCATCCCACCCACACGTTTCCATAGGTGCTATACTATATGTCTACTTTTCTGGTATTAGAGGCAGCATAATGTAGAAAAATTTCTTTTAAAAAAGTTTAAAATCAGCTAAACTTGAATATCAGAGAATATTCAAGAAAACAAGTCTTATCCCACTCAACACAATGAAAGATATTAGAATCCCACCCCAACACCTGAGCATCTGCGATGCCACAAAAAGGATCATTTGAGAAACTTCACGTGGCACATTTTGCTCAATAAATGTTAATACTATACAGACTACAATGATAATACGAGGGCCAAGTTTGTGAAAGAACACCAAAATCGTTGAAATAGGCTGGCAGAGGACTTTAACACCCTCACAGGTAACACACTGCAGAGAACTAAGTCAGGTTGTCAGAACCTGAGAACTAGTTAGCTAATCGCCTTGGTTCCACATTCCTGTTTCCTAAGTAAGGTTGTACAGAGGAGACCTATTATCAGCCTTGCCGTATAGCCCCAGTCTCAGTCCAAATAGTTACCTTTTAGCATCTTTTCTTCTGCCCTCCTCTGCTCTTCCTCTTCTTTTTCTCTATAGTAGGTTATCCTTCGTTCTTCTTTACGCTGCCTTTTACGTTCTTCCAAGCGATTATGCCGTTCTTCTGCTAACCGCTCTTCAAACTGTTTAAGTTTTTCCTGTAATTGAATGATCACCAAAAGAAAGGAATCAAACTACACGGGGTTACAAAATGGCAGTAAGCTACAAAAGCATGGTTAAGTCTGGTGGAACCATAAAAAGCAACCTACAAACCTAAAAATCAAATTTCCAAATACAAGTTTTTGTGTGTCAAATGGTTAAAACTTTGAATTGACAGTATTATCTATACACAGTGGATTCATTTATACAAAATAAAATGATTAAATCAGAGTCTAAGAGAAGGACTTTTCGATCTAGTTTTTTTCTTTCTGAATCAAAGAACAAAAATTTATATCAAAAGCAAGTTTAATGCAGTCTATTTTCACCTTCAGAAAAAAATCCGTTTATAGCGATGGCTACTTAAGTCCAGGAAATAATTTCAAGACATCTCTATTAAATTATTATTTGAATGATGATTATGTTAGCTCAGGACAGAGAATGGACCACCACACTGAAGAACCCTTAAGGCAAAGGCTCATGAATAAAGGTTTCCCTGAGATCAAGAAGTTCACCTCATAAACAGACTGCCGTGCTGCCTTGAGCCGCATTACAAACAGATCTCTGTCTTCAAGCATTCGTGACATCCGGTTCTTATGTTCTAGAGCCTTTTCCCGTTCTAGCTGCATCGTAGTAATCTGCAAACACATGTTACAAAGTTAAATTTCAAAGTGCTCATTATCTGATGATGAATTTATCCCAAATTTCTGACAGATATTCTTGAAGTATAAGCATCTCCTCTGCCCCCTCCATTCTGCCATACCAACAGCTCCCTAGGATGACAATGAGGAACAGAAGATGAATAAAAAAAGACTTGGGGCATCTGTAAGAAACAGCTTTAACCCCCTGGTACCACAGCACCACTAACTCAATGGATACTGAGTTTGAGCAAACTCCTGGAGATAATGAATGACAGAGAAGCCTGGAGGGCTGCAGTTCATGGGGTCACAAAGAGTTGGACAGGACTAAGAGACCGAACAAAGACAACCACAAAATTTATGAAGGAAAAACTAAAATGTGTGTGACAAAACAACAGATACTTCATGGCTTTATTATTTACTGTATTTTCTTCTTTAAAAGCAACTGGAGGGACTTCTCTGGCCCCTCCAGGGAGTGTGAGTTTGATCCCTGATCAGGAAACTAAAATCCTAAACGCCATGAGGCACAAGCAAAAAAATTGTTTAATTTTGTTTCAATAAATTAACTTTAAAAAAAGCAGCAAATCCTCTGAAGCTTTCTCTAATTTCATGTTAAAAGAATTATCACACAAATTCCAACTTCTAAGAAAACTGGAAAAGATGGTTAACACTAGGCCCAGAATGACAACAATCCAATGAAACCAAGAGACAGCCACCACAGATCTATGTTGTCTCCTGCCTGTGGTTACTTTTTCAACCAAAATGAGGTCACTCGTTTTTACTACAAATCTGGCCACTATAAGCATTTGCAAATGTTGCGTTTGTACTGTTAAGTACATATAAACAAATAAAGCTACTGAAGGAGCTGTTTAGTCTCACACACACAGACTGTATGATTCCATCTGTAAGAAACACCCGAACAGAGAAGTCTAGAGACAGAAACGAGTTAAGTGGGTGCTGAAGGAGTGGAGAGAAAATGGAGTGACTGCTNTGAAACCAAACTGTTAAAAAATGGGTAACATAATACCGAATGAGGATAGGGAAGAAAAGAACTAAGTAATATTGGGGAACAGTGTTTTCATTACATACTTCAAAGATAAATAGAAAACTAATTGTATATGAATGTTTTATTCATGTTAGTTAATTTTTAATGCTGTTACTGCTGCTAAGTCGCTTCAGTTGTGTCCGACTCTGTGCGACCCGATAGATGGCAGCCCACCAGGCTCCTCTGTCCCTGGGATTCTCCAGGCAAGAATACTGGAGTGGGTTGCCATTTCCTTCTCCAGTNCTGCTGCTAAGTCGCTTCAGTTGTGTCCGACTCTGTGCGACTCCATAGATGGCAGCCCACCAGGCTCCTCTGTCCCTGGGATTCTCCAGGCAAGAATACTGGAGTGGGTTGCCATTTCCTTCTCCAGTGCATGAAAGTGAAAAGTGAAAGTGAAGTCGCTCAGTCGTGTCTGACTCTATGCAACCCCATGGACTGCAGCCCACCAGGCTCCTCCGTCCATGGGATTTTCCTGGAAAGAGTGCTGGAGTAGGGTGCCATCACCTTTTCCATAATTTTTTTCATAGACCTATTAAAATTATAGAACCACTTTATGTATTTATTAAAACTGAACAAATAAGAAAGTATACGATGAGAAGATGAGAACCAGGTACCTATTTGTTGGAAAAAAGAAGTTACAAATAAGGGAAAGTGAAAGGTTTGGACTCATGGTTCATAATACATGTACCCATGGATACACACAGAAAGGCGTGAATGTGTAGGTAGAATATATATTTTCTCTGTCTGTCCAATGAAGTCAAGAAGCAATGACCCTCAATGTTAATGAATACACCAAGGACCCTTGTAGGGGTGTCTGACATTGGTGACCCCATGGACTTATACAGTCCATGGAATTCTCCAGGCCAGAGTATTAGAGTGGGTAGCCTTTCCCTTCTCCAGGGGATCTTCCCAACCCAGGTCTTTGTACTGTAGGCAGATTATTTACTAGCTGAGCCACAAGGGAATCCCAAGACTACTAGAGTGGGTATCCTATCCCTTCTCCAGGGGATATTCCCAACCCAGGAATCCAACTGGGGTCTCTTGCATTGCAGGCAGATTCTTTACTAACTGAGCTATCAAGGAAGCTTCCCTCATAGCTCAGTTGGTAAAGAATCTGCCTGCAAAACAGGAGATCCAGGTTTGATTCCTGAGTTGGGAAGATTCCCTGGAGAAGGAAGAGGCTATCCACTCCAGACTCTTACTTGGAGAATCTTATGGACAGAGGAGCCTGGCAGGCTATAGTCCATGGGGTCGTGAGAGTCAGATGACTTAGAGACTAAACCACCACCACCACCAAGTACCTGGATCTTGGTTTCTAAATATCATTCTACAGAAAATGGAACCAGGAATTTTTAGAGATAAGTGAATTACCTTCCTGGATCAAGATGAGCCTGAATTATCTTATGTGCTAGAAAGGAAAGGATATGCTCAGGAAATGATGCAAACGTGAAAGGAAAGAGCAGTCAAATTATATTAGGTTGTAGTTCAGTCCCTAAGTCATATCTGACTCTTTTCAACCCCATGGACTGCAGCAGGCTATCTCCTGGAGTTTTTTTCAAATTCATGTCCATTGAGTTGATGATGCCACCCAACCATCTCCTCCTCTGTTGTCCCCTTCTCCTCCTGCCTTCAATCTTTCCCAGCATCAGGGTCTTCTGTTATGATTCAGCTCTTTACATCAGATGGCCAAAGTATTGGAGCTTCACCTTCAGCATCACTCCTTCTAATGAATATTCAAGGTTGACTTCACTAAAGATTGACTGGTTTGATCTACTTGCAGTGCAAGAAACTCTAAAGGGTCTTCCCTAGCACCACAGTTCAAAAGCAGCAATTCTTTGGTGTTCAGCCTTCATTAGGGGGCTTCCCTCATTGCTCAGTTGGTAAAGCAATGAAGGGGATCAGAGTTCAATTTGGGGGCAGGTAAGACCCCCTGAAGAAGGCAATGGCAACCCACTCCAGTATTCTTGCCTGGAGAATCCCATGGACAGAGGAGTCTGGCAGGCTACAGTGCATGCAGTCACAAGAGTCAGACACGACTTAGAAACTAAACCACCACAGCCTTATTTATGGTTCAACTCTCTCATGCATACATGACTACTAGGAAAAAAACATAACTTTGACTATAGGGACCTTTTCAATAAAGTGATGTCTCTGCTTTTTAATAAACTATATAGGTTTCTCATAGCTTTTCTTCCAAGGAGCAAGCATCTTTTAAATTTGTGGCTGCAGTCACCATTTGCAGTGATTTTGGAGGCCAAGAAAATAAAATCTGTCACTGCTTCCACATTTTTCCCTTCTATTTTCTGTGAAGTGATGGAACCAGATACCATGATCCTAATTTTTTGAGTATTGAGTTTTAAGCCAGCATTTTCACTCTCCTCTTTCACCCTCATCAGGACACTCTTTGCTTGCTGCCATTTGAGTGGCACCATCTGCATATCTGAGGTTACTGATATTTCCTCCTAGCAATCTTGACTTCAGCTTGTGATTCATCCAGCCCAGCATTTCACATGATGTATTCTGCATATAAGTTAAACAGGGTGACAAAACACAGCTTTGTCATACTCCTTTTACAATTTTGAACCAGTAAGTTGATCCATGTAAGGTTTTAACTACTGCTTCAGGCTTCACAGGAGACAGGTAAGGTGGTCTGATATTCCCATCTCTTTAAGAACCTTCCAGTTTGTTGTGACTCACACAGTCAAAGGATTTAACATAGTTAATGAAGTAGAAGTAGATGTTTTTCTGTAAATCCTCTGCTTTCTCTGTGATCCAATGAATCTTGGCAATTTGATCTCTAGTTACTCTGTCTTTTCTAAATCCATCTAGTACATCTAGAAGTTCTTGGTTCATGTACTGTTGAAGCCTAGCTTGAAGCTTTTTGAGCATAACATTATTAGTATGTGAAATACACACAATTTTATGGTAGTTTGAACAATTTTTGGCATTGCCTTTCTTTGGGACTGGAATAAAAACTGACCTTTTCTAGTCCTGTGCCCACTGCTGAGTTTTCCAAATTTGCTGACATATTGAATCCAGTGTCATCATTTAGGATTTTATATAGCTCAGCTTGAATTCCATTACCTCACTGGCTTTGTTCATCGCAATGCTTCATAATGTCCAGTTAAGTTCACACTCCAGGATGTGTGGCTCTAGGTAACTGAACACACCATAGTGGTTATCTGGGTCATTAAGACATTTTTGTATAGTTCTTTTATGTATTCTTCCCATCTCTTCTTAATCTTTTCTGCTTCTGATAGGTCCTTACTGTTTCTGTCCTTTATTGTGTCCATCCTTATAGGAAATGTTTCCTTGATATCTCCAATTTTCTCGAAGATATCTCTACTCTTTCCCATTCTATTGTTTTCCTCTACTTTTTACGTTGTTCATTTAAGAAGGTCTTCTTTTCTTTCATGTTATTCTCTTGAATTCTGCATTCATTCAGGTATATCCTTCCCTTTTTCCTTTGCTTTTCGCTTCTCTTCTTTCCTCAGCTATTTGTAAAGCTTCCTTAGACAACCACTTTGCCGTCTTGTATTTCTTTTCCTTTGGGATTGTTTTGGTCTACCAGATCTAATCTCTATCAGATCTAATCCCTTGAATCTATTTGTCACTTCCACTGTATAACTGTAAGGCATTTGATTTAGATCATACCTGGCTGGCCTAGTGATTTTTCCTACTTTTCTCAACTTAAGTCTGAATTTTGCAATAAGGAACTGATGACCTGAGCCACAGTCAGTTCCCAGTCTTGTTTTTGCTGATTGTATGGTGCTTCTCCATCTTCAGTTGCAGAGTTTATAATCAATCTGATTTCAGTATAGACCATCAGGTGATGTCCATGTGTAGATTTGTCTCTTGGGTTCTTGGAAGAGGGTCTTTGCTGTGACTGGTGCATCTCTTGGCAAAACTCTGTTAGCCTTTGCTCTGCTTCATTTTGTGAGCACACGTGCAGAAAAGCACAAAATATCAGCCTGTGGTATTCTTGGCAAAAATGCATAAGCACAATTCAATAATAAAGATATCAGACAAATTGAGTGGTTTACATTGGCTAATATACTTTAATGTTATTAAGTTCATGAACCAAAGAGAAAAACTGAAAAACTATCCCAGATTAGAGGAGAGTATGGAGACATGATAACAAAATGCAATGTGTGATCTTGGTTAGGGTTCTGAACTAGAAAAAAGGGTCATTTGTGAAGTATATAGCATAATTTGAATAACGTCAACTGAGCAACTTCACTTCACTTTCATGCATTGGAGAAGGAAATGGCAACCCACTCCAGTGTTTTTGCCTGGAGAATCTCAGGGACGGGGGAGCCTGGTGGGCTGCCATTTATGGAGATGCACAGAGTTGGACACCACTGAAGCGACTTAGCATAGATTAGTTAATATTATTGTATTGATACTACTAATTCATTGATTTATGGTAATGGTTCTATGATTACATAAATGTTAACAGTGCATTTAAAAGGTTTATGGGAATTCCATGTACAGATAGCATTTTGTTGTTTTGAGTAGCTTAGTAATGTCTGATTCTTTGCAACCCCATGAACTGTACCCCTCCAGGTTCCTCTGTCCATGGAATTTTCCAGGCAAGAATACTAGAATGGATTGCCATTTCCTTCTCAAGGCAATTTTCCTGACCCAGACATTGAACCCACATTTCTTCTACATGCAAGAGAATTCTTTCTACTGCTGAGCCCCTGGGAAGCCCAGGTAGTATTTCACTAAGTCTAAATTCTATTTTGAAATGAAATATTTAAAACAATGTAGGAACATGGGAAATTAAGTACACAAAAAATAAATTAACATAATGTACAAAAGAGTGACATTTAAGAAATTTGACAGAGCCAATATTTGATTGTATGAAAATTGATAAAAAGTTTTAAGTCCTTCAAGATTTATTCATAAGTGTAAGAATAGTTTATCAATATGAGTGACAAAGGGGAAAAATCCTTAGTGCTAAAAATCACTAAAACTATCACAAAAGCCTTATGAAACAATTTAACATTAGTAAATTTAAATTCCTTGAAAGCCCACCAAAACTGATTATTGAAGTAACTGAACTGTTAAAATTTTTTCCTAAAATGCAAACTCTAGGTCAACATGATTTTACCAATAAACTTTACAAATTTCTAAAACAAACAGTATCCATTTTAAATAACTCTTTCAGTGAAGAGAAAAATGGGGAACCATAACTCATTTGTAGATGCTAGCATAATCTTGACCCTATAACTAAAAAAAACTTTTTTTAAGTAAAATAACTAATTATCTTCCTGAACATATATATACAATTCTAAAAGAAAATATTAACAAATTGAATCTAGCGATATTTTAAATATCTTACCATGTCACAATCAAGTGATATTTATTCTAATCATGCAAATTTGGTTGATGTTTTAAAAATCAGTCAAATTTATAGAACAAATGGTAAATAGAATAAAGAGCAAAATATGATCAATACAATTATTTCAAAAGATGCACAGAAATCATTTTAAACATTAGGGAGGAAGAAAGAGCCCTAGCAAAATTTTTGAAAATGAAATAAAAATTCATTAGTTGAAAAATGAACAATATTGGCAAAGTAGTCATTATTCGTAATAATCATCATTCAATAAATAAAGTTGATAAATTTAGCAAGGCTGCTGAGGATACAATAGATAGCAAAATGTCTATTGTATTTCCATATGCTGCTAATAAAGCTTACAAAATAAGATTTTTAAAAATCTATTTATGCTTATATCAAAAACTCCAAATATACATAATTAAATCTAGCAAAATATATACAGAACTTCTTTCAGAAAACATTAATAAGAATAGAATACCTATAGAAGGATATATGATGATCATGAATTTGGTTTGGTAAAAATTCAGTATGGTAAAATTTCAATTTCCCTATATTGATCATAGATTGAATGCAATTTCAATAAAAATTTTTGCTGACTTATTAATGTATTTTGCTTCTTTGTTTTAAATTGTCACAGGAGAAACAGAAGTTAATCATGTTATAAGATGTATACAAAAATGCACAGAACTGAGACTAACAATTTTACAAAGAAGAACAAAGTTGGATTACCTAATGCTAAATATACTCTCAAGGCTTATCATTTTACATTATCTAAGACAGTGCAGCAGTACTGTACAGAATTAGAACTCTTAGTTACATTTGAAATATTCTGTTTAATGAAATATCTCTTAGCATTTCATCAAAACTTTGATGGCTATTTTATCAAAACTTTGCTGTTTCACCCTTTGTTGAAATGTAGCAGTTGTAAAATAATGACATCAAAAATATTTAGATATTTTTCTTCCCACATCAAACTGTGAATCTTTCAAAGCAGTACCAGTCTAATAATTGTCAAACCTAGCAGTTTATAACATCTGTCAGAAAATCAAGAAATATGAGATATGATTAAAGTAACATCAGTAAGTGTGGCTTTCAAAGACACCAAAATCCCAGAATGATTACTCAGACTTACCTCCTATATCTGGGCGAAGTTTATTGTCATAGCCTTGAAGCAAGGAGTTGAGAATTTGTGTTATATCTCCTTCGTGAATCTTTGGTGCCAAGACCCAAGTTTTGTTCACTGTTAAGTCCTCATCATCTTCATCATCTGCTTTATCAACACTAAGAAATTCAAAAAAAATTGTATGATAATTCAGTCAAAGGATTTTAAAAAATAGTTTAAGGTTGCTATAATTATATATGGGAGCAATAAGAGATGAAAAAAAGCATTAGAAACATCTTACACTAAGTAATCCTAATACCTAATACCTTCAANTCTGCATTCATTCAGGTATATCCTTCCCTTTTTCCTTTGCTTTTCGCTTCTCTTCTTTCCTCAGCTATTTGTAAAGCTTCCTTAGACAACCACTTTGCCGTCTTGTATTTCTTTTCCTTTGGGATTGTTTTGGTCTACCAGATCTAATCTCTATCAGATCTAATCCCTTGAATCTATTTGTCACTTCCACTGTATAACTGTAAGGCATTTGATTTAGATCATACCTGGCTGGCCTAGTGATTTTTCCTACTTTTCTCAACTTAAGTCTGAATTTTGCAATAAGGAACTGATGACCTGAGCCACAGTCAGTTCCCAGTCTTGTTTTTGCTGATTGTATGGTGCTTCTCCATCTTCAGTTGCAGAGTTTATAATCAATCTGATTTCAGTATAGACCATCAGGTGATGTCCATGTGTAGATTTGTCTCTTGGGTTCTTGGAAGAGGGTCTTTGCTGTGACTGGTGCATCTCTTGGCAAAACTCTGTTAGCCTTTGCTCTGCTTCATTTTGTGAGCACACGTGCAGAAAAGCACAAAATATCAGCCTGTGGTATTCTTGGCAAAAATGCATAAGCACAATTCAATAATAAAGATATCAGACAAATTGAGTGGTTTACATTGGCTAATATACTTTAATGTTATTAAGTTCATGAACCAAAGAGAAAAATTGAAAAACTATACCAGATTAGAGGAAAGTATGGAGACATGATAACAAAATGCAATGTGTGATCTTGGTTAGGTTTCTGAACTAGAAAAAAGGGTCATTCGTGAAGTATATAGCACAATTTGAATAACGTCAACTGAGCAACTTCACTTCACTTTCATGCATTGGAGAAGGAAATGGCAACCCATTCCAGTGTTTTTGCCTGGAGAATCTCAGGGACGGGGGAGCCTGGTGGGCTGCCATTTATGGAGTTGCACATAGTTGGACACCACTGAAGCGACTTAGCATAGATTAGTTAATATTATTGTATTGATACTACTAATTCATTGATTTATGGTAATGGTTCTATGATTACATAAATGTTAACAGTACATTTAAAAGGTTTATGGGAATTCCATGTATAGATAGCATTTTGTTGTTTTGAGTAGCTTAGTAATGTCTGATTCTTTGCAACCCCATGAACTGTACCCCTCCAGGTTCCTTTGTCCATGGAATTTTCCAGGCAAGAACACTAGAATGGATTGCCATTTCCTTTTCAAGGCAATTTTCCTGACCCAGACATTGAACCCACATTTCTTCTACATGCAAGAGAATTCTTTCTACTGCTGAGCCCCTGGGAAGCCCAGGTAGTATTTCACTAAGTCTAAATTCTATTTTGAAATGAAATATTTAAAACAATGTAGGAACATGGGAAATTAAGTACACAAAAAATAAATTAACATAATGTACAAAAGAGTGACATTTAAGAAATTTGACAGAGCCAATATTTGATTGTATGAAAATTGATAAAAAGTTTTAAGTCCTTCAAGATTTATTCATAAGTGTAAGAATAGTTTATCAATATGAGTGACAAAGGGGAAAAATCCTTAGTGCTAAAAATCACTAAAACTATCACAAAAGCCTTATGAAACAATTTAACATTAGTAAATTTAAATTCCTTGAAAGCCCACCAAAACTGATTATTGAAGTAACTGAACTGTTAAAATTTTTTCCTAAAATGCAAACTCTAGGTCAACATGATTTTACCAATAAACTTTACAAATTTCTAAAACAAACAGTATCCACTTTAAATAACTCTTTCAGTGAAGAGAAAAATGGGGAACCATAACTCATTTGTATGTGCTAGCATAATCTTGACCCTATAACTAAAAAAAACTTTTTTTAAGTAAAATAACTAATTATCTTCCTGAACATATATATACAATTCTAAAAGAAAATATTAACAAATTGAATCTAGTGATATTTTAAATATCTTACCATGTCACAATCAAGTGATATTTATTCTAATCATGCAAATTTGGTTGATGTTTTAAAAATCAGTCAAATTTATAGAACAAATGGTAAATAGAATAAAGAGCAAAATATGATCAATACAATTATTTCAAAAGATGCACAGAAATCATTTTAAACATTAGGGAGGAAGAAAGAGCCCTAGCAAAATTTTTGAAAATGAAATAAAAATTCATTAGTTGAAAAATGAACAATATTGGCAAAGTAGTCATTATTTGTAACAATCATCATTCAATAAATAAAGTTGATAAATTTAGCAAGGCTGCTGAGGATACAATAGATAGCAAAATGTCTATTGTATTTCCATATGCTGCTAATAAAGCTTACAAAATAAGATTTTTAAAAATCTATTTATGCTTATATCAAAAACTCCAAATATACATAATTAAATCTAGCAAAATATATACAGAACTTCTTTCAGAAAACATTAATAAGAATAGAATACCTATAGAAGGATATATGATGATCATGAATTTGGTTTGGTAAAAATTCAGTATGGTAAAATTTCAATTTCCCTATATTGATCATAGATTGAATGCAATTTCAATAAAAATTTTTGCTGACTTATTAATGTATTTTGCTTCTTTGTTTTAAATTGTCACAGGAGAAACAGAAGTTAATCATGTTATAAGATGTATACAAAAATGCACAGAACTGAGACTAACAATTTTACAAAGAAGAACAAAGTTGGATTACCTAATGCTAAATATACTCTCAAGGCTTATCATTTTACATTATCTAAGACAGTGCAGCAGTACTGTACAGAATTAGAACTCTTAGTTACATTTGAAATATTCTGTTTAATGAAATATCTCTTAGCATTTCATCAAAACTTTGATGGCTATTTTATCAAAACTTTGCTGTTTCACCCTTTGTTGAAATGTAGCAGTTGTAAAATAATGACATCAAAAATATTTAGATATTTTTCTTCCCACATCAAACTGTGAATCTTTCAAAGCAGTACCAGTCTAATAATTGTCAAACCTAGCAGTTTATAACATCTGTCAGAAAATCAAGAAATATGAGATATGATTAAAGTAACATCAGTAAGTGTGGCTTTCAAAGACACCAAAATCCCAGAATGATTACTCAGACTTACCTCCTATATCTGGGCGAAGTTTATTGTCATAGCCTTGAAGCAAGGAGTTGAGAATTTGTGTTATATCTCCTTCATGAATCTTTGGTGCCAAGACCCAAGTTTTGTTCACTGTTAAGTCCTCATCATCTTCATCATCTGCTTTATCAACACTAAGAAATTCAAAAAAATTGTATGATAATTCAGTCAAAGGATTTTAAAAAATAGTTTAAGGTTGCTATAATTATATATGGGAGCAATAAGAAATGAAAAAAAGCATTAGAAATATCTTACACTAAGTAATCCTAATACCTAATACCTTCAACATATGAACTCTTCTGTTTCAGTAATATTCAAAAATGAAGAAATCAATACAAGGAATAATCATGTAATATTAAGATAATAAAATAAAATTTTCCCATCCCACAACTGTCATTTACAATGACAGAGGTCATGCAGATGGTAGTGTAAGTAGTGGCCCTAGATTTGTGCAGACCACAATCTGCAGAGCCATATACGGTGATTCTAAACCAGACACTAGAATAAAAATTAAAAGGTGAATATATATATAGGAAAAGTTGCAATAATTAGTCTAGTAAATATATTTAAAATGTAAATATAAAAAGAAGACAAGGCAAGATGAGTGAAATACAGTTAAAAGAATAAAAGGAAGAAGTATTAAACACATCTGGTCATAGCAAACACCCTCTTCCAACAACACAAGAGAAGACTCTACACGTGGACATCACCAGATGGTCAACTGAAATCAGATTGATTATATTCTTTGCAGCTAAACATGCAGAAGCTCTATAGAGTCAGTAAAAACAAGACTAGGAGTTGACTGTGGCTCAGATCTTGAATTCCTTATTGCTAAATTCAGACTTAAAGAAAGTAGGGAAAACCACTAGACCATTCAGTTATGATCTAAAGCAAATCTCTTACTATTATACAATGGAAGTAACAACTCTTATGATTATACAGTGGAAGTCACAAATAGATTCAAGGGATTAGATCTGATAGACAGAGTGCCTGAAGAACTATGGATAGAGATTCATAACATTGTATAGGAGACATTGATCAAGACCATCCCCAAGAAAAAGAAATGCAAAAAGGCAAAATGGTTGTCAGAGGAAGCATTACAAATAGCTGCAAAAGAAGAGAAGCAAAAGGCAAAGGAGAAAAGGAAAGAAATACCCATTTGGATGCCGAGTACCAAAGAATAGCAAGGAGAGATAAGAAAGCCCTTCTCGGTGATCATAGAGGAAAATAATAGAATGGGAAAGACTAGAAATCTGTTTAAGAATAACAAGGGAACACTTCATGCAAAGATGGGCTCGATAAAGGAAAAAATGGTATGGACCTAATAGAAGCAGACAATATTAAGAAGATGTGGCAAGAATATACAGAAGAACTGTACAAAGAATATCTTCATGACCCAGATAATCATGATGGTATGATCACTCACCAGAGACAGGCATCCTGGAATGTGAAGTAAAGTGAGCCTTAGGAAGGGTCACTATGAACAAAGCTACTGGAGGTGATGGAATTCCAGTAGAGCTATTTCAAATCCTGAAAGATGATGCTGTGAAAGTGCTGCACTCAATATGCCAGCAAATTTGGAAAACTCAGCAGTGGCCACAGGACTGGAAAAAGTCAGTTTTCATTCCAATCCCAAGGAAAGGCAATGCCAAAGAGTGCTCAAACTACCGCACAATTCCACTCATCTCACACACTAGCAAAGTAATGCTCAAAATTTTCCAAGCCAGGCTTCAGCAATACATGAACCATGAACTTACAGATGTTCAAGCTGGTTTTAGAAAAGGCAGAA
>SJYW01026589.1:163244-191805 GCA_006410735.1 Raphicerus campestris
ATAATTAAATCTAGCAAAATATATACAGAACTTCTTTCAGAAAACATTAATAAGAATAGAATACCTATAGAAGGATATATGATGATCATGAATTTGGTTTGGTAAAAATTCAGTATGGTAAAATTTCAATTTCCCTATATTGATCATAGATTGAATGCAATTTCAATAAAAATTTTTGCTGACTTATTAATGTATTTTGCTTCTTTGTTTTAAATTGTCACAGGAGAAACAGAAGTTAATCATGTTATAAGATGTATACAAAAATGCACAGAACTGAGACTAACAATTTTACAAAGAAGAACAAAGTTGGATTACCTAATGCTAAATATACTCTCAAGGCTTATCATTTTACATTATCTAAGACAGTGCAGCAGTACTGTACAGAATTAGAACTCTTAGTTACATTTGAAATATTCTGTTTAATGAAATATCTCTTAGCATTTCATCAAAACTTTGATGGCTATTTTATCAAAACTTTGCTGTTTCACCCTTTGTTGAAATGTAGCAGTTGTAAAATAATGACATCAAAAATATTTAGATATTTTTCTTCCCACATCAAACTGTGAATCTTTCAAAGCAGTACCAGTCTAATAATTGTCAAACCTAGCAGTTTATAACATCTGTCAGAAAATCAAGAAATATGAGATATGATTAAAGTAACATCAGTAAGTGTGGCTTTCAAAGACACCAAAATCCCAGAATGATTACTCAGACTTACCTCCTATATCTGGGCGAAGTTTATTGTCATAGCCTTGAAGCAAGGAGTTGAGAATTTGTGTTATATCTCCTTCGTGAATCTTTGGTGCCAAGACCCAAGTTTTGTTCACTGTTAAGTCCTCATCATCTTCATCATCTGCTTTATCAACACTAAGAAATTCAAAAAAAATTGTATGATAATTCAGTCAAAGGATTTTAAAAAATAGTTTAAGGTTGCTATAATTATATATGGGAGCAATAAGAGATGAAAAAAAGCATTAGAAACATCTTACACTAAGTAATCCTAATACCTAATACCTTCATCATATGAACTGTTCTGTTTCAGTAATATTCAAAAATGAAGAAATCAATACAAGGAATAATCATGTAATATTAAGATAATAAAATAAAATTTTCCCATCCCACAACTGTCATTTACAATGACAGAGGTCATGCAGATGGTAGTGTAAGTAGTGGCCCTAGATTTGTGCAAACCACAATCTGCAGAGCCATATACGGTGATTCTAAACCAGACACTAGAATAAAAATTAAAAGGTGAATATATATATAGGAAAAGTTGCAATAATTAGTCTAGTAAATATATTTAAAATGTAAATATAAAAAGAAGACAAGGCAAGATGAGTGAAATACAGTTAAAAGAATAAAAGGAAGAAGTATTAAACACATCTGGTCATAGCAAACACCCTCTTCCAACAACACAAGAGAAGACTCTACACGTGGACATCACCAGATGGTCAACTGAAATCAGATTGATTATATTCTTTGCAGCTAAACATGCAGAAGCTCTATAGAGTCAGTAAAAACAAGACTAGGAGTTGACTGTGGCTCAGATCTTGAATTCCTTATTGCTAAATTCAGACTTAAAGAAAGTAGGGAAAACCACTAGACCATTCAGTTATGATCTAAAGCAAATCTCTTACTTTATACAATGGAAGTAACAACTCTTATGATTATACAGTGGAAGTCACAAATAGATTCAAGGGATTAGATCTGATAGAGTGCCTGAAGAACTATGGATAGAGATTCATAACATTGTATAGGAGACATTGATCAAGACCATCCCCAAGAAAAAGAAATGCAAAAAGGCAAAATGGTTGTCAGAGGAAGCATTACAAATAGCTGCAAAAGAAGAGAAGCAAAAGGCAAAGGAGAAAAGGAAAGAAATACCCATTTGGATGCCGAGTACCAAAGAATAGCAAGGAGAGATAAGAAAGCCCTTCTCGGTGATCATAGAGGAAAATAATAGAATGGGAAAGACTAGAAATCTGTTTAAGAATAACAAGGGAACACTTCATGCAAAGATGNGCAGCACGTCAGGCCTCCCTGTCCATCACCATCTCCCGGAGTCCACTCATTCAGTGCTTAACTCTACCGTAAATTAATCACACTGCATCTTATTCAACTACTTTATTTGTTTATGGTGCTCTATAAGCTCCTTGAAAACTGGGGCTAAGCTTTTCAATATGAAAACATTGTTGCTTAGCCTGACATGAAATGTGCACAATAAAAAAAAATTCACTAAATAAATGAATAATAATATAAATAATATTAGAAATCATCTTGATGTTCATAGGTAAAATTATAGTGAATAAAGAAAATAANCAATATGAAAACATTGTTGCTTAGCCTGACATGAAATGTGCACAATAAAAAAAAATTCACTAAATAAATGAATAATAATATAAATAATATTAGAAATCATCTTGATGTTCATAGGTAAAATTATAGTGAATAAAGAAAATAAACAACTAAGAACTGTAAATATTGGCCTTAATCAGAGAATTCATTATTGTTCAGTTCAGTACAGTCACTCAGTCATGTCTGACACTTTGTGACGCCATGAACTGCAGCACACCAGGCTTCCCAGTCTATCACCAACTCCTGGAGCTTACTCAAACTCATGTCTACCATGTTGATGATGCCATTCAACCATTTCATCCTCTGTTGTCCCTTTCTCCACCTGCCTTCAATCTTTCCCAGCATCAGGGTCTTTTCCAATGAGTTGATTCTTTGCATCAGGTGTCCAGAGTATTAGAGTTTCAGGTTTAGCATCAGTCCTTCCAATAAATATTTAGGACTGATTTCCTTTAGGATGGACTGGTTGGATCTCCTTGCAGTCTAAGGGACTCTCAAATGTCTTCTCAAAGACCACAGTTCAAAAGCATCAATTTTTTGCTGCTCAGCTTTCTTTACAGTCCAATTTTCGCATCCATACACGACTACTGGGAAAACCATTGCTTTGACTAGACAGACCTTTGTTGGTAAACCAATGAAAAATGTCTCTGCATTTTAATATGCTGTCTAGGTTGGTCATAGCTTGGTTCCAAGGAGCAAGCATCTTTTAATTTCATGGCTGCAGTCACCATCTGCAGTGATTTTGGAGCCCCCAGAAGTAAAGTCTGTCACTGTTTCTACCATTTCCCCATCTATTTGCCGTGAAGTGATGGGACTGGATGGCATGATCTTAGTTTTCTGAATGTTGAGTTTTAAGCCAACCTTTTCACTCTCCTCTTTCACTTTCATCAAGAGGTTCTTTGGTTCTTCTTCGCCTGTTGCCATAAGGGTGTTATCTGAATATCTGAGGTTATTGGTATTTCTCCCAGAAATCCTGATTCCAGTTTGTGCTTTTTCTAGGCCGGCATTTCACATGATGTACTCTGCATATATGTTAAATAAGCAGGGTGACAATATACAACCTGATGTACTCTTTTCCTGATTTGGAAACAGTCTGTGGTTCCATGTCCAGTTCTAACTGTTGCTTCTTGACCTGCATACATTATTGTAATTTTTACCTAATATAAAATTAATTTTAAAAACACAGTAGCTTTCTCATCCTAGTACTAATCTATCATAAACTTCAGAAAAAAACAATGTAAAACAATCTAAAAAACTGTTACAAAAAATATAGCAGGAAAGGTGTACATCTTATGTGAGGAAACTAAAAAACTAATTGAAGCATATAAGAATAGAAAAAATAAATGCAAAGTAAATATTTTGGCTATAAAACTGTCATATTAACATATAATTCTCAAACTAGTTTATAAATCTAAGAAATCTATATTTTAAAAATTTTGTTGATATATTACAGAAACTAAACAAATATTTTAAAGCAATTAGACTTCAATTAAAAATAAGTTAACAAAAAGAAAGCTTCCTATGTAAAATGTTAAAAATCATTATACTGTAGTTAATCCTTAATATGAGGATTACATGAAATTTTTGAAAAATAGATTGTGAGATAAAATTTGCCTTGCCAGAATAAAGAGAAAAATAAAGTTACTGTAATCAAAACCATACTGTGGTAATACATAAAGAAATCAGTGAGAACAAAATCAAACATTCAAAGTGATATACCAAGTGTCCAGAAATTCAGTATATATGATAAATGTGACTAGTCAGCTTAGAAATGAGAGCATGAATAATTCAATAAATTCCTGTNATAAAGAGAAAAATAAAGTTACTGTAATCAAAACCATACTGTGGTAATACATAAAGAAATCAGTGAGAACAAAATCAAACATTCAAAGTGATATACCAAGTGTCCAGAAATTCAGTATATATGATAAATGTGACTAGTCAGCTTAGAAATGAGAGCATGAATAATTCAATAAATTCCTGTTAAAACATTTAGAAAAAATAAATTACTACCTACATAATAAATTACTAATATACCCAGGTGGGGCTAGTGGTAGAGAACCCACCTGCCAGTGCAGGAGAAACAAGAGATATGGTTAGATCCCTGGATCTGGAAGATCACTGTAGAAGGAAATGGCAACCCATTCCAGTATTCTTGCCTGGGAAATCCCATAGACATAGGGGCCTGGAGGGCTATAGTCCATGGGGTCACAAAAAGTCAGAAGCAACTGAAGTGATTCAGCATGCATACTAAAGATCAAAATATAAAACAATTAAAGAAAATATCAAAAATATTTATTTTCTAACTTTTGGGGTTAAGGAGTTGTTTCTACACAACATGTTGTCAAACCAGGAAAGTAAAAAAACTGACAAAAAAACATAAATTATAGAGGATATTAGACAGAATTCAGATAAAAACTATAGAGCAAAGGATAAAAACAAAGATATTTATAACATAATTTGTACACGGATTTCAGAGGGAAGAAAAGACTAATAAATATATGAACTTATGCTATTATTTACTGGTAGCAAGGGAAAATAAGTTTAAAATATGGCAAATTTTAGCCATAACACTGGCAAAACATTAAAAGTTTTGGTACCAGTATATTCAGTACTAGCAATAATATAGATAAATGGCATTTTTATAACCATTTGTGTTCAGTCACTCAGTCATGTTTGACTCTTTGTGACCAGGCTTCCCCATCCTTCAATATCTCCTGGAGTTTCCTCAAACTCATGTCTATTGAGTTGATGATGCCATAAATAGAATAAATTACTCTAATAGAACAAATTGGGTAACTTGGAAACACTGATGAAGTAATAAAATTAAAACATGAGAATATGCACTGTGTAGGCTATAGTGCATAGGGTTGGTTGCACGGAGTCAAACATAACTAAAGTGACAACACACATGCAAGCACATGTGTATATATGAACACAGTAACAAAAAAGCCATGCTCCTTGGAAGAAAAACTATGACCAACATAGACAGCATATTAAAAAGCCAAGACATTACTCTGCCAACAAAGGTCTGTATAGCCAAAGCTATGGTTTTTCCTGTGGTCATGTATGGATGTGAGATTTNACTCTTTGTGACTCCATGAATCGCAGCACGTCAGGCCTCCCTGTCCATCACCATCTCCCGGAGTCCACTCATTCAGTGCTTAACTCTACCGTAAATTAATCACACTGCATCTTATTCAACTACTTTATTTGTTTATGGTGCTCTATAAGCTCCTTGAAAACTGGGGCTAAGCTTTTCAATATGAAAACATTGTTGCTTAGCCTGACATGAAATGTGCACAATAAAAAAAAATTCACTAAATAAATGAATAATAATATAAATAATATTAGAAATCATCTTGATGTTCATAGGTAAAATTATAGTGAATAAAGAAAATAAACAACTAAGAACTGTAAATATTGGCCTTAATCAGAGAATTCATTATTGTTCAGTTCAGTACAGTCACTCAGTCATGTCCGACACTTTGTGACGCCATGAACTGCAGCACACCAGGCTTCCCAGTCTATCACCAACTCCTGGAGCTTACTCAAACTCATGTCTACCATGTTGATGATGCCATTCAACCATTTCATCCTCTGTTGTCCCTTTCTCCACCTGCCTTCAATCTTTCCCAGCATCAGGGTCTTTTCCAATGAGTTGATTCTTTGCATCAGGTGTCCAAAGTATTAGAGTTTCAGGTTTAGCATCAGTCCTTCCAATAAATATTTAGGACTGATTTCCTTTAGGATGGACTGGTTGGATCTCCTTGCAGTCTAAGGGACTCTCAAATGTCTTCTCCAAGACCACAGTTCAAAAGCATCAATTTTTTGCTGCTCAGCTTTCTTTACAGTCCAATTTTCACATCCATACACGACTACTGGGAAAACCATTGCTTTGACTAGACAGACCTTTGTTGGTAAACCAATGAAAAATGTCTCTGCTTTTTAATATGCTGTCTAGGTTGGTCATAGCTTGGTTCCAAGGAGCAAGCATCTTTTAATTTCATGGCTGCAGTCACCATCTGCAGTGATTTTGGAGCCCCCTGAAATAAAGTCTGTCACTGTTTCTATCATTTCCCCATCTATTTGCCATGAAGTGATGGGACTGGATGGCATGATCTTAGTTTTCTGAATGTTGAGTTTTAAGCCAACCTTTTCACTCTCCTCTTTCACTTTCATCAAGAGGTTCTTTGGTTCTTCTTCGCCTGTTGACATAAGGGTGTTATCTGAATATCTGAGGTTATTGATATTTCTCCCAGAAATCCTGATTCCAGTTTGTGCTTTTTCTAGGCTGGCATTTCACATGATGTACTCTGCATATATGTTAAATAAGCAGGGTGACAATATACAACCTGATGTACTCTTTTCCTGACTTGGAAACAGTCTGTGGTTCCATGTCCAGTTCTAACTGTTGCTTCTTGACCTGCATACATTATTTTAATTTTTACCTAATATAAAATTAATTTTAAAAACACAGTAGCTTTCTCATCCTAGTACTAATCTATCATAAACTTCAGAAAAAAACAATGTAAAACAATCTAAAAAACAGTTACAAAAAATATAGCAGGAAAGGTGTACATCTTATGTGAGGAAACTAAAAAACTAATTGAAGCGTATAAGAATAGAAAAAATAAATGCAAAGTAAATATTTTGGCTATAAAACTGTCATATTAACATATAATTCTCAAACTAGTTTATAAATCTAAGAAATCTATATTTTAAAAATTTTGTTGATATATTACAGAAACTAAACAAATATTTTAAAGCAATTAGACTTCAATTAAAAATAAGTTAACAAAAAGAAAGCTTCCTATGTAAAATGTTAAAAATCATTATACTGTAGTTAATCCTTAATATGAGGATTACATGAAATTTTTGAAAAATAGATTGTGAGATAAAATTTGCCTTGCCAGAATAAAGAGAAAAATAAAGTTACTGTAATCAAAACCATACTGTGGTAATACATAAAGAAATCAGTGAGAACAAAATCAAACATTCAAAGTGATATACCAAGTGTCCAGAAATTCAGTATATATGATAAATGTGACTAGTCAGCTTAGAAATGAGAGCATGAATAATTCAATAAATTCCTGTTAAAACATTTAGAAAAAATAAATTACTACCTACATAATAAATTACTAATATACCCAGGTGGGGCTAGTGGTAGAGAACCCACCTGCCAGTGCAGGAGAAACAAGAGATATGGTTAGATCCCTGGATCTGGAAGATCACTGTAGAAGGAAATGGCAACCCATTCCAGTATTCTTGCCTGGGAAATCCCATAGACATAGGGGCCTGGAGGGCTATAGTCCATGGGGTCACAAAGAGTCAGAAGCAACTGAAGTGATTCAGCATTCATACTAAAGATCAAAATATAAAACAATTAAAGAAAATATCAAAAATATTTATTTTCTAACTTTTGGGGTTAAGGAGTTGTTTCTACACAACATGTTGTCAAACCAGGAAAGTAAAAAAACTGACAAAAAAACATAAATTATAGAGGATATTAGACAGAATTCAGATAAAAACTATAGAGCAAAGGATAAAAACAAAGATATTTATAACATAATTTGTACACGGATTTCAGAGGGAAGAAAAGACTAATAAATATATGAACTTATGCTATTATTTACTGGTAGCAAGGGAAAATAAGTTTAAAATATGGCAAATTTTAGCCATAACACTGGCAAAACATTAAAAGTTTTGGTACCAGTATATTCAGTACTAGCAATAATATAGATAAATGGCATTTTTATAACCATTTGTGTTCAGTCACTCAGTCATGTTTGACTCTTTGTGACCAGGCTTCCCCATCCTTCAATATCTCCTGGAGTTTCCTCAAACTCATGTCTATTGAGTTGATGATGCCATAAATAGAATAAATTACTCTAATAGAACAAATTGGGTAACTTGGAAACACTGATGAAGTAATAAAATTAAAACATGAGAATATGCACTGTGTAGGCTATAGTGCATAGGGTTGGTTGCACAGAGTCAAACATAACTAAAGTGACAACACACATGCAAGCACATGTGTATATATGAACACAGTAACAAAAAAGCCATGCTCCTTGGAAGAAAAACTATGACCAACATAGACAGCATATTAAAAAGCCAAGACATTACTCTGCCAACAAAGGTCTGTATAGCCAAAGCTATGGTTTTTCCTGTGGTCATGTATGGATGTGAGATTTGGACTAAAAAGAAAGCTGAGTGCCAAAGAATTGATGCTTTTGAACTGTGGTGTTGGAGAAGACTCGAGAGTCTCTTGGACTGCAAGAGATCAAACCAGTCAATCCTAAAAGAAATCAGTCCTAAATAGTCATTGGAAGGACTGATGGTGAGCTGAAACTCCAACACTTTGGCCACCTGATGCAAAGAACTGATTCATTGGAAAAGACTCTGAAGATGGGAAAGATTGAAGGCAGGAGGAAAAGGGGATGACAAAGGATGAGATGGCTGGATGGCATCACCAACTCAATGGACATGAGTTTGAGGAAGCTCCAGGAGTTGGTGCTGGACAGGAAAGCTGGGGTGCTGCAGTCCACAGGGTCACAAAAAGTTGGGACACGACTGAGCAACTGAACTGAACTGAGATACTTAGTGCCTTCTTTTAATGATGATGTGGTATTCTATATTACAGAAGTATCATAATTTATTCTGTTAGTCCATAAACAGTGAAAAGAAACTAAAAAGCCTCTTGATGAAGGTGAAGGAGGAGAGAAAAAGAGCTGGCTTAAAACTAAATACTAAACAAAACTAAGATAACAGCATCTGGCCCACTCAGTTCAGTTCAGTTCAGTTCAGTTCAGTCACTCAGTCATGTCCAACCCTTTGCGACCCCATGAATCGCAGCATGCCAGGCCTCCCTGTCCATCACCAACTCCCAGAGTCTACTCAAACTCATGTCCATCAAGTTGNAGGAGGAGAGAAAAAGAGCTGGCTTAAAACTAAATATTAAACAAAACTAAGATAACAGCATCTGGCCCCACTCAGTTCAGTTCAGTTCAGTTCAGTTCAGTCACTCAGTCATGTCCAACCCTTTGCGACCCCGTGAATCGCAGCATGCCAGGCCTCCCTGTCCATCACCAACTCCCAGAGTCTACTCAAACTCATGTCCATCAAGTCGGTGATGCTATCCGGCCATCTCATCCTCTGTTGCCCCCTTCTCCTCCTGCCCCTAATCCCTCCCAGCATCAGGGTCTTTTCCAGTGAGTCAAGTCTTCACATGAGGTGGCCAAAGTACTGGAGTTTCAGCTTCAGCATCACTCCTTCCAATGAATACCCAGGACTGATATCCTTTAGGATGGACTGGTTGGATCTCCTTGCAGTCCTAAGGACTCTCAAGAGTCTTCTCCAACACCACAGTTCAAAAGCATCAATTCTTCGGCACTCAGCTTTCTTCACAGTCCAATTCTCACATCCATACATGACTACTGGAAAAACCATAGCTTTGACTAGACAGATCTTTGTTGGCAAAGTAATGTCTCTGCATTTTAATATGCTATCTAGGTTGGTCATAACTTTCCTTCCAAGGAGCAAGTGTCTCTTACTTCATGGCAAATAGAGGGGGAAAAGTTGGAAGTAGTGACAGACTTCCTCTTCCTAGGCTCTAAAATTGCTGTGAATGGTAATTGCAGCCATGAAATCGGAAGACATTTTCTTCTTGGCAGGAAAGCTATGACAAACCTAGACAGTGTGTTGAAAAGCAGAGACGTTACTCTGCTGACAAAGACAAAGGCTGTAGTCAAGGCTATGGTCTTCCCAGTGTATGATTGTGAAAGCTGGACAGTAAAGAAGGCAGAGCAATGAAAAATTGATGCCTTTGAACTATGGTGCTGGAGAAAACTCCTGAGAGTCCCTTTGACAGCAAGGAGGTCAAATCAGTCAATCTTAAGGGAAATCAACACTGAATACTCATTGGAAGGACTGATGCTGAAGATGAAATTCCACTATTTTGGTCATTTGATGTGAACACCTGATCCACTGGAAAAATTACTGATGCTGGGAAAGATTGAGGACATACAGAGAAGACGGTATCAGAGGATGAGATGACTAGCTAGATATGAATTTGGGCAAATTTGGGGAGATAGTGAGGGACAGGGAGGCCTGGCGTGCTGCAGTCCATGGGGTTGCAAAAATTCAGACATGACTGGGCATCTGAACAACAACAACTAAGTATATATATATAAATCTAAAAACATACCTTTGATATTAGTTGCATGACAAAAACAAGTGTTAGATTTCATTCATACAAAAAATGTACATACAAATGTGTATACACATACTTGTTTAAACTTACAGAAAAATACGGATGTATAGGCTTCAAATGGCTAAGTAATTTTGAGAAGTAGAAATGTAATAAGTTTTATTCTACTATTATTAACATTACATGGTCAAAAACATTATGATACTAGGGAAAAAAGTTTTATTTTTTCCATGTACTTCAACAACATATAGGAGAAGGAAATGGCAGCCCACTCCAGTATTCTTGCCTGGAAATTCCCAGGGACAGAGGAGCCTGGTGGGCTGCTATCTATGGAGAGTTGCACAGAGTTGGACACGAGTGAAGCGACTTAGCAGCAGCAGCAGCAACAACATATATGTATATCACTAAGAGATTATTTAAATTATTTAAGAAAATAAAGAAAAATACATTCTAATTATTTGTGGTAAAAAACTTAAAACATTTTATGTCCACAGAATAGAATAGAAATTGGATTATATATTAATGATTCTACAATTTGAGATGTGAAATATTAGTCTAGAAGAAAATATAAAATATGATACCTTCATCCACTGTGAACTTTATGTGACTTTCTTGATCAAGTAGAATACATAGAATCCATCAAATTACATTAAGGTTAAGAAATTAATGACCATAGAGATTGCTTGGGCACACAGTGCTCAATTCTTAGTTTCACAAAGAAGTATGACAAATTCTTAAATCTAGTAGAACATAGTTTGATCTGATTAGACTATATATAGGAATGTAGAGTTATAATAGTTAATAAGAAACGGGAAAGACTCATATCAGAATATATTTTAAAAAATTAATTAGTATAGTGACATATATTTAGAAAGAGAACAGAGAAAAGTACAAAATAAAGCAGCTTATTTTTTCTTAACATCTTTGCTCTTAGTTATGAAATTCTCATGGTTTAGTGACTGATCCAAAAATGCTAATAATAAAACAATGTTTACGAAAATTTTTGGATTTCTAATTACTTTGTTTGACACACCAATTCTATTTTCTTGAAACAGTTTATAAAATTATGAACTATGATTCCAAAGAATAATATTTAGGGGGGATTATAAATGTTTTTTGAGCCTGTTTCCACATAAATATTTTTTGAGGAGGGGAAATAAACCATAATTTTCTTCAGTCTATTAAAAAATTACTGCTGGATTGAAAGTATATTAAAATGAACACCAAATTTGTCATTATATCACTTTATATTCATAGAACACAATACAACATAAATTAGACTTAGAAACAATATAATTCTTCATGACATTCACATTCTCTAAGCCTTTGATGCTCAGATAAATTATATAAGGCTGCTAAAATTTTTGCAAAATTGAGGCATAATATTGAGGGTCATTAAATTATAAAAGATATGAAAAGATCTTTAAATGGAAGAAATAAATGGGAATTGGTTCTTCTGAATGTAAAAAGGTATACTTTTTCCTGTCTTGAGATTGTAAAGTAAGTGGTAAAATATTTTCACTGACATAAGTTATCTTCTCAGAACTTTCACTTTAAAAGGGAGAGAATACAAATGAGTATAACAGAAACAACAAAACACTCTCATCAGCTATAGTTATGACAATCTGAAGGTTTTCAGAAAGAATTGTTACTAAGGAAATGACAGGAACAAATGTACACTCATAAGTCACCTGCACAGAGTAAGAAATCAGTTTAAAAAACACACATGTCTGATTAAAACTTGAATTTAATCTAACCAATAGAGCTACCTTGTTTTTAGTAGAAAAGTAGTCCTTGCTCAGAGCCCTCTACTACATGTGTTGGAAAATTATTCTGATAGTTATACACATCTAGGATGACTGACGGAGAAGGCAATGGCACCCTACTCCAGTACTCTTGCATGGAAAATCCCATGGACGGAGGAGCCTGGTGCTGTAGTCCATGGGGTCGCAAAGAGTTGGACACAACTGAAGCGACTTAGCAGCAGCAATAGTAGGATGACTGAGAGGTGAATGATGTGCCTTTATTAAAGCAGTTCTCAAATTCTGCAAGCACAAATCATGGTCCTAGTAACATACCCAAAGATTAACTTGTTTTCCAGAACCCTTGATTCTAATAGTCTTATAGTTAAGTAGCGAACCAAATCATACCCTAATCATAACAGTGTTAAAATTTTATATTAAACCTACTATTTTCTAATCATAAGCCTTCTGATATGCCCATCCACCTACAGGTTGAAGTTCAGGGTCTATGTTAACTTTCTTTCTATATCCCTGTGTTACTCAAAATATTTGTCTAAAAGTAAGGAGAAATGCTAAATCTCCAAATAGAATGTATTTAGGAGAAAAGGATTCCTACAGTTCAGAAATTTACTACTTCACTAAATTATATAGATTTTAACAGGATGTTAGAAAGTGAAAATCACTCAGTTGTGTCCAGCTCTTTGTGATCCCATGGACTATACAGTCCATGGAATTCTCCAGGCCAGAATACTGGAGTGGGTAGCCTTTCCCTTTTCCAGGGGATCTTCCCTACCCAGGGATCGAACCCAGGTCTCCCATATTCCAGGCAGATTCTTTACCAGCTGAGCCATAAGGGAAGCCTAAGAAAACTGGAGTGGGTAGCCTATCCCGTCTCCAGCAGATCTTCCCCACCCAGAAATTGAACCAGGATCTCCTGCATTGCAGGAAGATTCTTTATCAACTGAGCTGTCAGGGAAGCATTGCCATTTTAATGAAACATACTCAATGACCAAAGTAAAGAATTTCCTGGGAATATAGTTTTCAAAAGCCTCACCAAAATGTGAGGCCATACCTCTGGCCACAAAATATAATGTTCTCTCTCTATGTATATTCTTTACTAACATTGACCTGAACTTATGTATATGATAGCTAAGAATATTAGTCTTTTCCTAGAGTTGCAACTGATGCCAGTCTCCTTAATACCTCATTATAGCTCATATAGAATTCTGAGGAAGAATTATAGTATTTTACTGTTACTTTTATATTGACAGACCATCTCAACACTACTAGAACTTAAGTCCACTGGTGGTGGGGCTGTGTCTTCTTTGCCCAGCACATATACTATCACATACATGTCCTGTCTACAGTATACAAACAGTACTAGGACAAAGACTATGTCTTGCTTACCACTGTATCCCAGTTCCCAGACTCTGCTTAATACATATTAGGCACTGTGTAAATCCTGTTGAATGAATGCTGATGTTTAATAACTGTTTACTGAATTAATAGCTAAGACTCTTTCCTGAAACATGGGGCTTCAATTGGCTAAACTATTTTAGTACAGATAGAATTAGATCCTGAGCTATTTAAAAATAGAAGAAAACCATAGATTTCATCTCCTGCTAACAAGTTTCTGCTAAAAGTCTAGTGATAAGGCATTCATTACTTTGTTAGAAGACTTTTGTATGGATGAAAATCTGTCTTCGCATAGCTTTCACTACTTAGTTATGGCTTGTTTATAACATCTATACATAGAAAATTCATGATTTTCTCTGTCATACTTAAGAATATAGGATGCCTCAATACAAGTTTCTTGAATTCCAAATTCTCGCTTTTAACTCTTTATGTAGTGGGTTTTTTTTTCTAGATTAAGAAGTCCAGTTTGTTGAAGTTTTTTTTTTTTTTTTTTGCTAAAATAATTAATCCAGCACTGCACATAATATTCTAGATTATGTGTCAGGTAGAAGAGAAGAGAGGGGAGGAGACATTTGAGTGCAACTGAGAGAAGCATAGTAGGTACACTATCCATAGTACGTATGTCCCCTTTTCCTCCTGTCCCCAATCCCTCAAAGGGGAAGNATTATGTGTCAGGTAGAAGAGAAGAGAGGGGAGGAGACATTTGAGTGCAACTGAGAGAAGCATAGTAGGTACACTATCCATAGTACGTATGTCCCCTTTTCCTCCTGCCCCCAATCCCTCAAAGGGGAAGACAGAGGATGAGATGGCTGGATGGCATCACCGACTCGATGGACATGAGTCTGAGTGAACTCCAGGAGTTGGTGATGGAAGGGAGACCTGGTGTGCTGCAGTTCATGGGGTCGCAAAGGGTCGGACACGACTGAGTGACTGAACTGAACTGAACTGAACTGACACAGTGGATAATATACCTACTGTGCTTCTCTCAATTGCACTCAAGTGTCTCCTCCCCTCTCTTCTCCTCTCTGCTCCTCTCTTTTTCTCTTCTTTCCCTTCTTCATCCTTTCCCTCCCTCCCTTGCTTTCCTCATCCATAGTTATGTTAATGGCTTTGATTTACATGGCATTTGTAATCTTAGAGGAAAGGTGATTAAAAATGCAGGTTCTGTGCAGAGAGCACATGGATCTGAGTCATGGATTCAGCATTATCAGCAAGATGATCTTTGCTGTTGTTTATTTAGCTGCTCTACTGTGTTTTATTTTGGGCTTCCTTGATAGTTCAGTTGGTAAAGAATCTGCCTGCAATGCGGGAGACATGGGTTCATCCCTGGGTTGGGAAGATCCCCTGGAGAAGGGATAGGCTACCCACTTCAGTATCCTGGCCTGAAGAATTCCATGGACTATACAGTCCATGGGGCCACAAAGAGTCGGACACAACTGAGTGACTTTCACTTTCTTTCTATGTATTATTTAGTGCCTACTCTGTATTATCTAGGGGGGCTCCCAAATCACTGCAGATGGTTACTGCAGCCATGAAATTAAAAGACCTTTGTTTCTTGGACAAAAAACTATGACCAAACTAGATAGCATATTAAAAAGCAGAGACATTATTTTTCAAACAAAGGGCCGTCTAGTCAGAGCTATGGTTTTTCCATAGTTATGTATGGATGTATGGATGTAGTCATGTATGGATGTGAGAGTTGGACTGTGAAGAAAGCTGAGCACTGAGGAATTGATTTTTAACTGTGGTGTTGGAGAAGATGTTTGAGAGTCCCTTAGACTGCAAGGAGATCCAACCAGTCAATCCTAAAGGAAATCAATCAGTCCTGAATATGCATTGGAAGGACTGATGCTGAGGCTGAAACTCCAATACTTTGTCCACCTGATGCAAAGAACTGACTCGTTGGAAAAGACTCTGATGCTGGGAAAGATTGCAGGCAGCAGGAGAAGAGGATGACAGAGGATGAGATGGTTGGATGGCATCACCAACTCGATGCGCATGAGTTTGAGCAAGCTCTGGGAATTGGTGATGGACAGGGAATGGATGCAAGGCATGCTGCAGCCCATGAGGTTGCAAAAAGTTGGACACGATTAAGCGACTGAACAGAACTGAACTGAATTTAGCTATGTAGTTGTGTCAAACTCTTTTGTGAACCCACAGACTGTAGCTAGCCAGGCTTGTCTTTCCATGGGATTTCCCAAGCAAGAATACTGGAGTGGGTTGCCATTTCCTCCTTCAGGGGATCTTTCAGACCCAAGATCCATCCTGTGCCTCCAGCATTGCAGAAGGATTGTTTACCACTGAGATACCTGGCATCTTTAGTGAGTTCCTAAAAATTGATGTGCCTTGATTTTTCCATCTGTAAATTTGGGAGAATAACAGTATCTAACCTTTATTTTCCCTTCATGCTTGATTGTAGTTCCACTAAGTGTAGCATTCTAGGTTGAACATGTGTGTTTATTTTGGAGACACTTCCCCCTCCCCCATGGTTTTCTGGTATTGTCAATGAGTAATCTCATGGTGTTCTAATTTTCTTGCCTTGACTGTGATATTTTCTATTAGCACCCTCTAACCTTAAAAATTTAGACTCCTCTGTTTATCTTTAGAGTTAAGGTATATTTCCTTATTTTGACTACAAGATGTTTCCCTTTGAGTAATATCATAAATCTCAGCTTTAGCAGTGAGTATAACAGTAGTACTCATGTAAAATACTGGACACAAGTACTGTCCATATGGTTAGAACTCATGTCTGGTTTATTCACCACTGTAAACCAGAGAGTTGTACTGTGTAGAGCATAGCCAGCATTCAGTAAATATTTGTTGAATGAAGGACTGATATTTCTCATAATTCAAAACTGAAAGTGTGAAAGTGTTAGTCACTCAGTAGTGTCCAACTTTTTGTGATCCTATGAACTGTAGCCCATCAGGCTCCTGTCTGTTGAATTCTCCCGGTAACAATATTGGAGTGGACAGCCATTCCATTCTCCAGTGAATCTTCCCCACCAAGTCTCCTGAAATGCAGGTGGATTCTTTACCATCTCAGCCATCAGGGACACTTCTGATGGCTTTATGGTATCTCTAATTCAAAAGAGATTTAGTAATATGAAAAGTAGTTTCATAGTTCAGTTCATTGAAAGATACTTAATAATAATGCACAATAATTCAAGGAGTTTACTGTGCTTGACTTTAGAAAAAATAATTCTAGAGTTACTGTGATTCTGAGAATATCTGGTATGTCATTTCAGTTAAAAATTTATGTGACATTACTTTGCACAAATTTTCTTTCTTGGTCTTGGAACAAGCTCAAAACATAGATGTCATTTCTGCTTTTCACAAATGAGGACTCTGCCTCAAAGATTTGTCCGAAATTACCCTAGTGGGAAGGGGTGTAGCTGAAACTAGAAATTATATCTAATGATCAGATCCAGGATTCTCAGTTGGTCACATGCATATATGTGAATTAATCTCCAGAAGCCTGTGGCGGTCATTTTATCATATTTTGATAATATCTCAAGAGCCTTTTTTTTTTTTTTCAGTTTTCCACTCTGATTTGCTCCTCTTGTTTGGGACCCTACCATTATTATTTTCTTAGATAAACCTTAATCACCTGTATATAAATATAAAACACCAGATTTGTCTATTTCATTTTTAAATAAAAAATCAGACATTTCCTTTTGTTGCTGAACCAAAAATGTATCTTATAATATATCATGGGATAAAAGGGAAGAAGAGTATACTTGAAAGACTCTATAAACAGGGGATTTATTAATTATGCATTTGTAGTTTAGCTTCAAAATTATTTTGGCTCTCATTTCTTCTTAAAATATTTAATTGTTATAGAACATTATTAGTCATTTTGTCTGTAAGTTTGCACCCATATTTTATTAGAAAATGAAGTCAAAAATCTAAATATCTAAAGAAAAACCAGGTATTATCATGTCCACAAAATATACTACTAAATTATTTGAAAATAATATATTTTAAAAGCAATTATACTTGAATATTATCATTTAGGCAAATGATTGCTGTAGTATAGGACTGTTGATTTAAGAAATTGTTTTTAAAAATAAAAATGAGTTCTCTTCCTTGAGCTCTCTCAAAATATAACTCTTAGGCAAAGCTCACTGTAAATTAGTTTAGAACAGCCAAAATCTCACACCATTCTTTCAATTTTTTTACAAAGTCTGATCAAAATGAGATTGTTTTCAACATTACAAATAAGACAGCTCAAGCTTGAGAAATTTTAACCAACTTGCCAATATATCATAGAGCCTCTCTGAGAATAAAACACAGGAACTATGACTTCAGGTTTTAGCTACAACAACAGGATCGGTTTTCATAGTTCAGCAATATAAAAATCAATAAAATGTCTCTTCTTTATACTCTTGATGAAAACTAATGAGGAAACAAGCTACTGTCTCTGATTAGATACAAAAAAATAAGTGCTTCCAATTTGGTAAATTCCAAAATAGGTGACTTTGAAGATTTAATTTAGAAACTGGCATCAGACATCAAAATTCTTAGAAAGAACCATCTGTGGTTAGTTTTAGGAAGGTCTCTCAAAAAAGGAGAAAGGAAGAAGAAAATATGAATATAAGTGGTTTATACATGTCTACATCAATTATCTTCAACTAAATATTAAAAGGATGAAAAGTTCATCACAACTGTAGCTACTTTGAAAAGTGAATACATACATTCTCATCATTGAGACCCTAAGAGCTAATAATTACAACAGCAATGTATAGCTTTATTTTTTTTACTATGTATTTATTCACTGGCCAGAAAAATTCATATTCTGTTTGGTACTGTGATAAAATAATTCATCTACTTTAGCTGTTAACACATTTGTCTCTCTCTCACTTATCCATAATGGCAAAAAAAGTACATGACATTCCCAATTAAAATTTCCCTCTTGAAAACTACTAAGAAAAGCCAATGACATGACTACTGAGTTATTTTGTTTCAGTTCAAATCTTGGACATATTGTATATGAAAACCTGAAGAAGTCATAAATGATCTACTACTCTCCTTCATTTCCTAAATGAAGAAACTGTGTTCAGAGAGATTAAGGACTCTTGACACATAGAATCATGTCTCCAGACTGCCAGAGTCCCTCTCTGTCTACACCATCACAAAACTCTCTAATTCTGAGCAGCTTGAAAGAGAGTTCCGGAACCTTGATAATGCAAATATCCTCAAGAAGAAAATATATTATTTAAAACCAAACATTTCTTTAGAAAGACAGTACGCCCTTTAGTAAGCAGCTTGTCTATTAGGTTGCAAAAGAAACTTGCACTTGGAGTGATAAAGAAGCATACAGGTTGCTATTTTAGAAAACCACTGGGTAATCTATTTTTACTTATGAGAACACAGATTCATTTGCAATATTATAAAGATGCAGGAGAGCACTGATACATGGCCTACCAAGGTATCTTTCATAATTTTATGATATAGTCAAAGAAATAAACCATTATGATACATTTAAATATAAGAAGTTATTAATTATGTAGTATGTTTGTGCCCATACAGAACATTTAAGTTTCTAAGGGAAAACTATAACCATAATATTTTAAAAACAGTGTCAAACATATTCTGGTAAGACTCATATTACTTAGCATACTTTATTCTCTGTTTTTGGAGAGAAAATACAGTTATTCTATAGGCCAGTAGTGGCAAAAAATTCACTCTAGCTATATGCTAAAAATAATCATCATCATAATAATTTTAGCAATGATGCAAGTAGTTATAAAGGCATGTTTCCATCTCTATAGTGATCGCATTTTACTCTTGAGTTCTAAACACTGCCCCCCTTCCCTTTCTGTCATACACATGCATGTATACACACACACACACACACACACACACACACACACACACACACACACACATATCCAGGACATTCACATCAACATAACACTTTCATTTACTTGTACACAGCCAATTAAAATAAAAATCATTCAAAACTGACTCAATAAACTATACACAATTAATTTCTAACAAATATAACACACTTGCCACCCTGATGGATTTTTTTTAGCCATATTTATGATCTTTCTTGATTAAAACTTTGCTTATTTTTTTTGAATAGCAAAAAAGAAAGGATAAGGGGAAAAGCAATATTAATGTATAGAAAAGCATCATACATTTCATGCTGTGTAACAAGTTTCTAAAATAACTTTGTCTTTAAAATGAATTATTCAGAAAGTTCAACGGTGACATTCATTCACTAAATGCAGTAACAAAATCATTTCTCCTACCCTCTCTACTTCCAGTAACTGAGTCTTCACGAGTTTTCACTGCGCTTCAAGTCAAAACCAAACTGAGCTAATTTCGGTACTTCACACATAAGCTCATTTCATTCTATCAGAAAATGAGTAGATCTAATAAATAAACCGATGGTAAAATATCCCAAATGTGCCCGGGGAAATGCAAATTATTTAACCCAGAATGATTTCTAAAGAGAAACGAGGAGGGAGTGAGTAGATACCAGAAAATAGTTTAAAGTCCTTGAATTTACTCACCAGTTTCCCAGATGCATGGTCAGTAACAGGAACATCAACCTCACCCCTCTCCTTTGATTCCACAGAAGAAAAGGGGAGACGAGAAGAGCTTTCCAAGAACCCATGCGGATTGCTTTTTCTTCTTAGTTCTCCAGCCAAGACTTTTCCTCCCACCTCAGCTGCAGACTGGTGAGTACAGAAAGGAGAAGGTGGAAATGCTGTACACCTCCCAACCAGGTAGGATGCGACTCCCAGCGGAATTGAGCAAAGCGAGCCAATCAGACCGAGAGGATGCCGGTAGAAATTATCTGAAAAAAAGTTGGGCCAATCAACAGCCCAAGGAGGAGGAGCTTCCCCTACTAGAAATCGAGCCCAGTAGAGAAAAGGGCTCTTTTCTTCCTAAAAGAAAAACAAACCTCTTCTCCCTGGCAGCCTCAGAGAAACAGTTGAGTGGCTCTGACAGATTTCCGTCCGTAGGGAAAGGCGGCTTCCTTCTTTTCCCCTCAGCCTTCCCTCCTGACCGACTCTATTTAGGGAGTCTCTTTCCTCTCCCGCGTTTGGATTCTGAATCTGTCTTCCAAGAGGGATCCGTGGGGAGCTTGCCATGCCTAATTGGTTTTCCCCAGGCTCGCGAAGGTTCTGCTAATTTTGGTAATTACTGTTGTTACTTTGCGAGGGGCGGTGTCTCATTTCTTTGCAGACCCAGCACCTGGCATAATGCCCTACACAAATATGTTCTCGGGAGGTGTTGAAATATATAACTGTATGAGTGAATGACCCAGCTGGGTACATTCCTGGTAATCACGTTTCCTACCCACCCCGCTTCCGTTGCAGTTACAAGTGAGAGGATTTGCCGACTCCTCGCTCTGGGCAACAAATGATACTAATGAACAATACCAAGCAAGAATTATCTCATTTTACAAAAACATAAACAAAAATCCGATTTTAGAGAGATTATTTTAGTCCTAGGAGTTGTAGATTGAATACGTGTGTAATCCTTGTTCTCCCCTTTGCGTTTGTTGAGCTCCAGTGTTTGGTACCTAACTTCAGAGGCTCTGCTTTGAGTTTGCAGCAGAGCCCAACAGTTGCTATGGCAACTAGAAAGCCTCTGGCAGCCTGAACAACTGTAGAGGCTGACAGTGGTGGCGGTGGAAACAGGCTCGCTCTGCCCAGCCATCTTCCTCCTCTGTGCCCTCCTAGATCGCTGCTTCCCGCAACCCGTGTGGTTGGAGCCTTTGGCTGTGTCCTTAATCATCTCACAACTACCTGGAACTGCCCAGATGCAGGGGTGAACTGCAATTTGATGGAGTTACCTTAGAGTATTTGTCTCCCCAGCAAATAGTTCAAGGTAGAATTAACAATGTTTGTGCATAAGTAGCTGTTGCTACCCTAGCTTCTGAAATCACTTAAAGGACCTGGATGGGGTAGCAAGGTTACAGATATTTTCTTGCCCAGAATAACAGATGGTGAAATACAAGGGCTTTTCTCCTCTCTCTCTGGTTCTCCGTCTCTTTAGTCTTCTCTGAATATAGGTGTTTTCTTTATTTTTCTTCTTCTACTCATTAAATTACTAAGCATTATTCTTTTTCATCAAACCACATTAGTCAAGGTACCTCATACTAAATAATTTGAATAACAATAAAATTTAATTATAATAAATTTTGAGATGAATTGAATATAGTTAAAAGTTGATTTCAATATGAATCTGGGTAGTAGTTGTTGTTTTTCTGGCCAATTAAGAATGCACTCTGCATAGCTGTTTAACTGTTTCACTGGGTGCACACACTAATTCACTGCTCTGGTTAGCCAGTGAACTTAGGAATGAATTTATTAGAAGTATGTGGTGAATAACAAATACTTGTCTAGGTACTCTTCATTTTTCAAAGATTAGGTAAGTTTTCTGCATATAATCAATATGATATCGAGTTGACAATATGATATTGCATATATTTATACAACAGTAGTTGAAAGTTCTACCATCAAAAATTTTACTCTTATTGTCCTAATGTATAACTAAAAGATGCTGAGAGCCATTACAAAAAATTAATGGAGAGGAAAGGTGAAGGATATACCCTTAGGCTACTATATATTGTTTATTGTTGTAAAAGATAAAGGACTGGAGTAATTTCCATACTGGGAAATTTTCTGTATTTTCTGAAATACACATTTTTGCCAATTTGGAGCTGAAATATTTCAAATTTATTTAAATCCTTTCTTTCAAACAATGTCATGTGGCTTTTTGTTTCTATGCCTCTTTCTTTGATTTTTCTTCTCCTTTTTGTAACATTTGTCTTTTGGGAAAGGGATTCTATTCTGCTGTCATAATTAATTATAATTCCCTGTAAACTATGTTAGAGGGATCTGTGCCCTCCAGAACCTGATTTTGTATATTAGCCATGTCTTGATCCTGACAGTCTGTCTCATTTGATTTACTGAATCAGTTGTGTGTGTATGTGTGTGTGTGTGTGTGTGTGTGTATGCATGTGTGTGGTGGGAGTGGGGAATGACACACAGTGTGAGCTCTGAAAAAAGCCAAGAAGGAAAACAGCGCTCATCAAACCAACCATAGTGTGTCATAGAGGAGCCTTATGGAGAAACAGATTAGGTGTCTTACACACATCTAGATTAGAAGGCCAGAAGCTGCTATAGGGAAGAGTCTAGACAAAACTCTGTCTTCCGTTAAGGCAGACAAACTTGCACAGCTNTGAGTACAGAAAGGAGAAGGTGGAAATGCTGTACACCTCCCAACCAGGTAGGATGCGACTCCCAGCGGAATTGAGCAAAGGGAGCCAATCAGACCGAGAGGATGCCGGTAGAAATTATCTGAAAAAAAGTTGGGCCAATCAACAGCCCAAGGAGGAGGAGCTTCCCCTACTAGAAATCGAGCCCAGTAGAGAAAAGGGCTCTTTTCTTCCTAAAAGAAAAACAAACCTCTTCTCCCTGGCAGCCTCAGAGAAACAGTTGAGTGGCTCTGACAGATTTCCGTCCGTAGGGAAAGGCGGCTTCCTTCTTTTCCCCTCAGCCTTCCCTCCTGACCGACTCTATTTAGGGAGTCTCTTTCCTCTCCCGCGTTTGGATTCTGAATCTGTCTTCCAAGAGGGATCCGTGGGGAGCTTGCCATGCCTAATTGGTTTTCCCCAGGCTCGCGAAGGTTCTGCTAATTTTGGTAATTACTGTTGTTACTTTGCGAGGGGCGGTGTCTCATTTCTTTGCAGACCCAGCACCTGGCATAATGCCCTACACAAATATGTTCTCGGGAGGTGTTGAAATATATAACTGTATGAGTGAATGACCCAGCTGGGTACATTCCTGGTAATCACGTTTCCTACCCACCCCGCTTCCGTTGCAGTTACAAGTGAGAGGATTTGCCGACTCCTCGCTCTGGGCAACAAATGATACTAATGAACAATACCAAGCAAGAATTATCTCATTTTACAAAAACATAAACAAAAATCCGATTTTAGAGAGATTATTTTAGTCCTAGGAGTTGTAGATTGAATACGTGTGTAATCCTTGTTCTCCCCTTTGCGTTTGTTGAGCTCCAGTGTTTGGTACCTAACTTCAGAGGCTCTGCTTTGAGTTTGCAGCAGAGCCCAACAGTTGCTATGGCAACTAGAAAGCCTCTGGCAGCCTGAACAACTGTAGAGGCTGACAGTGGTGGCGGTGGAAACAGGCTCGCTCTGCCCAGCCATCTTCCTCCTCTGTGCCCTCCTAGATCGCTGCTTCCCGCAACCCGTGTGGTTGGAGCCTTTGGCTGTGTCCTTAATCATCTCACAACTACCTGGAACTGCCCAGATGCAGGGGTGAACTGCAATTTGATGGAGTTACCTTAGAGTATTTGTCTCCCCAGCAAATAGTTCAAGGTAGAATTAACAATGTTTGTGCATAAGTAGCTGTTGCTACCCTAGCTTCTGAAATCACTTAAAGGACCTGGATGGGGTAGCAAGGTTACAGATATTTTCTTGCCCAGAATAACAGATGGTGAAATACAAGGGCTTTTCTCCTCTCTCTCTGGTTCTCCGTCTCTTTAGTCTTCTCTGAATATAGGTGTTTTCTTTATTTTTCTTCTTCTACTCATTAAATTACTAAGCATTATTCTTTTTCATCAAACCACATTAGTCAAGGTACCTCATACTAAATAATTTGAATAACAATAAAATTTAATTATAATAAATTTTGAGATGAATTGAATATAGTTAAAAGTTGATTTCAATATGAATCTGGGTAGTAGTTGTTGTTTTTCTGGCCAATTAAGAATGCACTCTGCATAGCTGTTTAACTGTTTCACTGGGTGCACAGACTAATTCACTGCTCTGGTTAGCCAGTGAACTTAGGAATGAATTTATTAGAAGTATGTGGTGAATAACAAATACTTGTCTAGGTACTCTTCATTTTTCAAAGATTAGGTAAGTTTTCTGCATATAATCAATATGATATCGAGTTGACAATATGATATTGCATATATTTATACAACAGTAGTTGAAAGTTCTACCATCAAAAATTTTACTCTTATTGTCCTAATGTATAACTAAAAGATGCTGAGAGCCATTACAAAAAATTAATGGAGAGGAAAGGTGAAGGATATACCCTTAGGCTACTATATATTGTTTATTGTTGTAAAAGATAAAGGACTGGAGTAATTTCCATACTGGGAAATTTTCTGTATTTTCTGAAATACACATTTTTGCCAATTTGGAGCTGAAATATTTCAAATTTATTTAAATCCTTTCTTTCAAACAATGTCATGTGGCTTTTTGTTTCTATGCCTCTTTCTTTGATTTTTCTTCTCCTTTTTGTAACATTTGTCTTTTGGGAAAGGGATTCTATTCTGCTGTCATAATTAATTATAATTCCCTGTAAACTATGTTAGGGGGATCTGTGCCCTCCAGAACCTGATTTTGTATATTAGCCATGTCTTGATCCTGACAGTCTGTCTCATTTGATTTACTGAATCAGTTGTGTGTGTATGTGTGTGTGTGTGTGTGTGTGTGTATGCATGTGTGTGGTGGGAGTGGGGAATGACACACAGTGTGAGCTCTGAAAAAAGCCAAGAAGGAAAACAGCGCTCATCAAACCAACCATAGTGTGTCATAGAGGAGCCTTATGGAGAAACAGATTAGGTGTCTTACACACATCTAGATTAGAAGGCCAGAAGCTGCTATAGGGAAGAGTCTAGACAAAACTCTGTCTTCCGTTAAGGCAGACAAACTTGCACAGCTTTACCTCATAAGATATGTATCAGTGTCTGGAGGCATCTTCAGTTCTTCAGTTGTCACACCTTGGAGGGAGGAGTGAGCTACTGGCATTGAGTGAGCAGAGTCCAAGTGTTGCTACTACATGTTGTAAAAGGCAAAAGAGAGCCATCCCACAGCAAAGAATTATTGCATTCAAACTGTCAATAGTACCAAAGATGAGAAGCCCTGCATTATGTATAAAAATAGAAAGAGTAGACTGATTCCCTTGCAGCTGATGATTTCCTGTCATTGAAATCATCATAACCCTTCTCCTTCCTTTGACATGCATGTTAAGTCGCTTTAGTCAAGGCCAACTTTTTGCAACCGCATGGACTACAGCCTGCCAGCCTCCTCTGTTGATGAGATTCTCTAGGCAAAGAGTGGGTTGCCATGCCCTCCTCCAGGGGATCTTCCCAACCCAGGTATCAAACCTACATCTCTCAGGTCTCCTACATTGGCAGACAAATTCTTTACCACTGGTACCACCTGGAAAGGCCTTCTTTTGACTGGCTGAGACAAAACCATTATTCATTCATCTCATATCTAGTTGTAATGACAATAGACTGATAGTTCACAGCAATTTTTTTCAAAATGTATCCAAATATTAGAATAAAATGAATATTTGAACATTAAAATGTTTGGAGTATCTACTTACAATGCGAAAGACATGGGCTTCTACCCAGACCAAATGAATTAGAATTTTTAGCAAGAATCTCTGGAGCTTCTCATGTGTCAAAATGTTTGAAAAACATAATCTGATAATCGTCCCACAAAATAACTAGTGAGACAGTGACCTGATTATGAATGTGCAATTCTGGCCTTAGGAAAGCTAGATTTCCACATGATTCACCTGTCTGTTGTTAATATATTCATTGAAATATTAGTGAATAAATTTTGATATCAGTCACTGTACCTGACATTAAGAATACAGTAGTGAATAAGAGTTACAACTTCTTGCCTTGCTTTCTTCATCTATAAAAAGGTGATAAGAATTTTTAGTCTACTGAGTTGTTTTAAAGATCAAATGGATGAACACAAGGGGATTGCTTTGAACAGTATCTGGATAATAGAGATTACTCAAAAAATGTTATTTGTCACTGTCATTTACTTGTTGAGAATGGATTTCAAATATAATTTTCTTATTCCAGCCATTGGTATAGAATCTGGCACAAAGCAGCATTCCTAGAATCTGCAATCTTACAAAGACTATGGAGAAGATCAGGAGAACACTGATGTTCTCATCCTACCCTCAACATTGTCCTGAAAACTGGCTTCTTCAGAGCAAGAAGACAATTGAAGTCATGTTCTAGTTCTCCTGATAACACTTTTCTTCTGATGGCCACAAATTCTATACAATTAAAACTGTAATTGTAGCTTCCTAAACTTATCATTCAATATCATAATTTTGTGTTGGTTTTGTCCTGTCATGCTATTCCTTCAGCTTTTGGGGCCCTTCCTTCTTCTTCATCTGCCTAGTCTCTCGTTATTCTTCGTGAGTGTTTAAGTGTCATTTTTCTCCAGGGAGTCTTTATTGATTGTTCACTACTTGCTAGTCTGTGGTACAGTTCTATCATCCAATAATAGTTAATCTTTATTGAGTGTCTGCTGTGTCACCAGGCATTATTCTTAATGGTTCTGCATTATAGATGTATACAATACTCTCACAACTTAAAGTAACCATTTCATATTTGTATCATAGAATATAACACATTTTTTAAATGTGTTAAAGCTATCTGTATTTCTACCCAAATTATTAACTCTGTGTTTTTAGATTTTACATATAATGATTTATACTACTTTCTAGATCTGTTGTATTATATATATATTTTAATATTATTATAGTTTATCTATCTTTAATATCATACGTACATTTTTCTCTCTAGAATTTAACTCCATGATATCAAAGATTTCATTTGTGTTCATCACTCACTCCTTTTGTCCAAAGCAATGGCTAGTAAGTAATAGGTACTTGATAAATACCTGTAGAACGAAAATAAGTGTTCAGAGAATAAAGAAACACAGACATGGCTTTAACCCTTCTATAAGTTTCTGGAGCCATTAAGGGACCTCTTTCAACAGCACTTTCCAAGTGCCCATCCCTAATTAGACAAAATTCAGGCCTTGTTGCTTGACTTATTCCTTCTTATCACACTATGGGAAGTAATTATTTTTCTAATTTATATATAAATGATAAAACTTAACAAACTCAGGCACTTTAATTTATACAATAAGATTATTATTTAAATCAAACAGGAGAGGGCCAGCATACAGAAATTTCACAAAACTGAAAGCACACATCCTTTCTTTGTCAATCTGTTCAATCTCCTTCATCCTGTACCTGACCTCTGAAGTACAGCCAAGAGAGGGAATACTGATCATCAGTGGCAGGTAGCCATGGATTTAAAGCTTGTAAATCCATCCCATTTTTTGATTTCTATATTGTAATTTCCGATAACCTTTTGCCACTGGTTATCATAGTTCTTTCTTGTATCTTCCATACTTTCTTTTCTAGCTGATTTCCTCTCAGTATGCAAATATGTCCATAAAAGTGAAAGTCACTCAGTTGTGTCTGACTCCTTTCTCGAGCCCATCTTTGCATGAAATGTTCCCTTGGTAGCTGTAATTTTCTTGAAGAGCTCTCTAGTCTTTCCCATTCTGTTGTTTTCCTCTATTTCTTTGCATTGATCGCTGAAAAAGGCTTTCTTATCTCTTCTTGCTATTCTTTGGAACTCTGCATTCAGATGCTTATATCTTTCCTTTTCTCCTTTGTTTTTCGCCTTTCTTCTTTTCACAGCTATTTGTAAAAGGCCTCCCCAGACAGCCATTTTGCTTTTTTGCATTTCTTTTCCACGGAGATGGTCTTGATCTCTGTCAGACTTTATTTGGGGGGGGTGGGCACCAAAATCACTGCAGATGGTGACTGCAGCCATGAAATTAAAAGACGCTTACTCCTTGGAAGAAAAGTTATGACCAACCTAGATAGCATATTCAAAAGCAAAGACATTACTTTGCCAACAAAGGTCCGTCTAGTCAAGGCTATGGTTTTTTCTGTGGTCATGTATGGATGTGAGAGTTGGACTGTGAAGAAGGCTGAGCACCGAAGAA
>SJYW01026589.1:205690-220024 GCA_006410735.1 Raphicerus campestris
GATAAAGAAGTTGTGATATATATGTACAATGGGGTATTACTCAGCAATAAAAGAAGTGAATTTAAGTCAGTTCTAATGAGATGGATGAACCTAGACCCTATTATACAGAGTGAAGTAAATCAGAAAAAGGAAAACCAATATTGTATATTAACTCATATATATGGAATCTAGAAAAATGGTACTGATGAACCTATTTGTAGGGCAGCAAAGGAGATGCAGATATAGAGAACAGGCTGTGGACATTGCACGGAAAGGAGATTATGGGACAAATTGAGAGAGTGGTACTAAAATATATACATTGCTGCTGCTGCCAAGTCACTTCAGTCATGTCCAACTCTGTGCGACCCCATAGATGGCAGCCCACCAGGCTCCCCCGTCCCTGGGATTCTCCAGGCAAGAACAAGAGTGGGTTGCCATTTCCTTCTCCAGTGCATGAAAGTGAAAAGTGAAAGTGAAGTCACTTAGTCATGTCTGACTCTTAGCGACCCCATGGACTGAAGCCCACCAGGCTCCTCCATCCATGGGATTTTCCAGGCAAGAGTACTGGAGTGGGGTGTCATTGCCTTCTCTGAAACATATACACTACCCTATGTAAAATAGCCAGTTGGAATTTGCTGTATGATGCAGGGAGCTCAGTCTGATACTCTGTGACAGCCTAGAGGGTTAGGATGGGGTGGGAGGTGGAAAAGAGGCTCAAGAGAGAAGGGATATATTTATACCTATGACTGGTTCATGTTGATGTATGGCAGAAACCAACCCAACACTATAAAGCAATTATCCTCCAATTAAAAATAAATAAATTTTAATAAAAGAAAAAAATAATCTTCACCTAGAGTTTCATTAGGCATTTCCTATGAGTAGTAAACAGAGAATGAAAAAGAATCAGGCCTTACTTACAAATGATTCTGTAGAATTGGCACCCCAAAGTAGACAACTTCAGCTTAACAAAGTATTGTTCCATATCTTCCTAAATAAATTGAAAAAATCTCTTTCCAGGAGGCAGAATGTTGAGTAATAAATAGTTTTGTTGGATTTTTTTTTAAATAAGAGATTGTCAGAAGTAGAAACTACATTGTTATATAGGTTGTGTAAAGTCAGAGACATGGAAGAGCCATATTTGGAAAATCGGTGACAAGAAGAATGGAGAAGAGATATTTGAATAGATCTCTCTGAAGGAACAGAATATCGTTATTTTTCATTCCATCTGTGGTTCTCACCAAAGATACCCTCAGCAGAATAAGTCCTTTATATTCACATGAACAAATGTTGTGCTATATGACTACCTGCTTTCTCCAACCACCCATGTTCTTACAGACTGTAATCTTACACAAAGTGATGAAAGTTGCACACAGATTCAATAACATAGATTCACTGAAATGGTCTTAGAAATTTTCCAACCAGTCAATATCAAATGCTAATACTTAGCTCCAAACATGATACCATTCCATGAGAGCATTAATTAGCCACCCAGTAGCAGGTGGATTGAACTGGACCCTACCATGGATGCCATTTCCTTCAGCAAGTTACCTGAGTTTCAAGATTGAAAGTTGTGAGAAACACCCTAGTTTCCACTTTTTCTTCACTCTTCATCCCTTTGCAGCCAGCTTTCTTCCAAAATTACTATCCTTGCTGACCTATAGCCATTTTTTACCCACTACCACCTATGAAATTCTATAGCAGTCTGACTCATTTTGAACAAAATTAAAGGGTGCTATGAGAGAAGTGCAAATTATAAAGTCTCCAAGAATATTAATGTCTAAATATTTGAGAATAAACATGGGCTAATGTGTTATCACAATGTAAAACATATTTTTAAATAAAGTTTTATTGACAGACCCCACATATACACAATCATCAGATATTGCCATATATTTTCTGTATTTCTACACTGTATATGTTCCATTTTAGCCATTAGTATTTCATATTATGGTGTTTGTCACAATACCATATGGCAAATTCTCTGTAGCAAAGACTCTTTTGTCCGTGCTTCTAATAATACCTAGCAATAGTAAGTATACTAGCTGTTGGATGAAAAAGTACATTTGTAAATTATCTGTCAGTCAGTATATCTATCTAGATAACTAGCTATAGAAAGAAGACTAGCATTTATGTCAAGAAAGCATAATGAAGAATTGAAGACTTGTCATAAATTTGAGTGCATGGGATGGGATGTCAGGGTTAATGCAGGGAGATATTTCTCAGTGGAAATTGAGATGGTACAAGGGTCTGGTACAAGTTAAGTCTTTCAGAATTGTGATATATTGCATTTTTGTTGATTCAAACAGAAGTTAAAAGTTAATCAGGTGAATTGTATCATATCTCATGGGTAAAAGAGAATATATTTGTCTGTATATCAAAGGTTTGATAAAGAACAAGAGTATGGACAATTAATCTCTGAAACAAATTATGAGACACGGAAATGAGGAATAAAAAAGTAAATAATGTCAAACAAAATATTTTACAAGTGGAGTAGATGAACAGGAGGAAGCATCTACAAAACATAACATGTATGCAGGATAATGTAAGTATACCCACTCCAGTATCCTTAGGCTTCCCTTATGGCTCAGCTGGTAAAGAATCTGCCTGCGATGCAGGAGACCTGGGTTTGATCCCTGGGTTGGGAAGATCACTTGGAGAAGGAAAGGCTACCCACTCCAGTATTCTGGCCTGAAGAATTTAATGGATTATAGCCCATGGCGTCACAAAGAGTTGGACACAACGGAGCAACTTTCGCTTTCCCCAAGATTAAACATTTGGTTAATACAGCTGATTCCTAGAAGTCTTTATAACATTTTCTGTCATATTTTCACATCAGAAGAATTATGAACATCAGTGTGCTATTCTCTGAAAATGAATTTTTTTAGTATTACCATATTATTTCTTCAAATTCAGTAGTTCACTTCATAAAGATTCCTTCATTATTGCTAATTTTTTTAAACTGAAGTTGTTCAATCGTGTCCAACTCTTTGTGATCCCATGGACTGTAGCCTACCAGTCTCCTCCATCTAAGGGATTTTCCAAGGAAGAGTTCTGGAGTGGGTTGCCATTTCCTTCTGCAAGCGATCTTCCCAACCCAGGGATCAACCCGGGTCTCCTGCGTTGTAGATGCTTTACCATTATTTTGTCATTATTGCTAAAGAATCCATAAATATCTTTCCAAAAATAAATAATCCTTAATTATTTATAAATAATCCATATTTAATCCATAAATAATCCTTCCCAGAACAAATGTTTGAAATGGTTATGAAGGCATGGAATTAACTGCCATTATCTTTAGGAACGAATTTGTTATCAATATTTTTTTTTCCACTGAGAAAGTTTAACTTAAAGAACGTGTTAGATAATTTCATTTCTTTATAAACATTGAAAAATAGCACAGGACTTAGTAAGTTTTGAACCACATTTCCAAACTAGGCTATTGAACAGAAAGACCTAGTGGAGGCTTTAAAAATAGAAATTTCACCACCCTATACCACATGATTCAGTTTCATTAGGTACAATCCTGAAACTTGTATTTTTAACAAACTTCTCAAAAGACAGTAATACTGACACAAAGGATATATAGACCTGCATTGAAACCACTGATACCATATTTGCTCACTGAATATATAAATGACCAACTTTGCACCTTGGCTAAATGCATCGCATTCCTAGGGATGTTAAAATATTTGCCAAAGCTTAACAAGTATTGATAAGCGAACATCATGGTGACCCTTCTCTTAGGGTTTGGTAACTTCTTAATGAAAAGATGAATGGGATTCATTGTCTTTGAATTCCATTTTACATAAATAGTAGGTATGTCTTTTTTTTTCTAAGAAGCTCCATTTCATTCTCACTAATTTAGCAAATATTTGACTATCAATGAGGGATTCTTTCTTCCATCTCCCAAAGGTTAAGAACCATTGCCCTAAATTACTCATATTGCTGTTGATTTGCATGCATGCTAAAATCTTTCCTCTAGGCTCACAACCAACATCATTTGAATGTTAAACAAAGTGCAATTACCAAGAATCCATATGCCCTTAGAATAAAAAGGAAACAGTATAATCAGGAAACAAGGCCAAATAACATCATTTTTTTCCACAATAATTTACATGTAGAATAGCCTCAGAGGTTTAAGCTTTTCATATTAGAATTCAAGATAGAAATCCTTGCTCTGAGATAACTTCATCATCCCTCTCTATAGGTCAACTGGCTACACTGCAGGAACTTGCCTCTGACAGACATAGTCAAAGGTCATGGCTTTGAAGTCCTTAGGGTACATACTGTTTCAGCCTGTGTAGTAGCTGTAGTCTGTGTGGATTTAAAGTTGGTTAGTCAACCAAACAAAGACACTATAGATTTAATTGACCAATGTCACCCTGAAAGAAAATAAAAAAGTATTTTTTGCAAGGTAATGAAAAATATGAAGCTAGGAGAGAAAGCTTGCTTATCTACTGCATGACAGAATTTAGCTTTGGGAAATCTTGACACAGTTAAAATCTAACAGAAACGAGTGTAAGGAACATTGCTTTTATCTCATGATTATTGAGCTATATTTTACAAGTGTTAAAATTTACCCTGTTTAGGAATTTGATTCTATAGGTTTTGACACTCTCATTATGAAGACGTAAAACATTCCCATTATCCCAAAAGTTTCACCATGTTCTTCTGTAGTCAATCCATCTCATAGGTAATCCAGTCCTGGTAATCACTGTCTTGATACCTGTCTCTATACTTGGCCTTTTCCAGAATGTCATATAGACAGAATCTTAAAGTATGCAATCTTACATTTCTGTGTCTTTCATTTAGCATAATAAATTTGAGATTCTGCTCTATTAGATGTTATCAATATTTTGCTTCTTTTATTTGGGCACAATATGTAACTGTATGGATGTTCCAAGATTTATTTATTCATTCACCAGTTGATATATAAATTTTCTTTTTTCCAGCTGCTCTATAAGCCTTTGTATACAGTCTTTTGTGGACATATGTCTTTATTCTTTTTGTTAGATGCCTGGGGTGGGGATTACTGGGTTGCATATGCTACATATTAAATTATATTATATTATATGACATAGATACCTCTTATACATTGTATACAGAGAAGGCAATGGCACCCCACACCAGTACTCTTGCCTGGAGAGCCCCATGGACGTAGGAGCCTGGTAGGCTGCAGTCCATGGGGTTGCTAAGAGTCGGCACAACTAAGCAACTTCATTTTCACTTTTCACTCTGGCAATGGCACCCCAGAGCATCCCAGAGACAGAGGAGCCTAGTAGGCTTCTGTCTATGGGGTCGCACAGAGTTGGACATGACTGAAGCGACTTAGCAGCAGTAGCAGTATACATTGTATAAAAACTGCTAAACTGTGCTCTAAAGCAAATGACTGCACCATTTGCTTTCCTGGAAGGAGTATATGACAGTACAGTTGCTCAGCATTCGTGTCTGCACTAGATATTGCCATTTTTTAGCCATGCTAATACATGCATAATAAAATCTCATTTTGGTCTTTATTTGTATTTTCCTAAAAAATAAGGATGTTGAATCTCTTGAAAGTGCCTGTTTGTCATCCAAATCTCTTTTATGGTTAAGAGTCTGTTCAAAAGATTTATTTTTGTTACTATTATTACTATTGAATTGTGAGAATTTATATTACTTTAATGGATATATGACTTATAAATATTTTATTCAGTCTCTTCAATGTGTATAAAAAACCAAAAGTTTGTAATTTTGATTAAATACTGATATCAATTTGATTTCTTTTATGGATTATATTTTGCATGATCAAAGAAATTTTTTCTTAATCCAAGCTCAGAAAGATTTTCTCTTATGACTTCTGAAGTTTTGTAGTTGTTGGTTCTGTGTTTAATTCTATGATCCAATTATTGTAGATTTTTATGCCTTGTGCAAAATATACATAAAAGTATCCTTCTGTTCATACAAATACCCAACTGGTACATCACAATTTGTTGCGATGACTACTCTTTCTTAACATTGTATGACCCTGTCAACTTTTTTTGAAAATTAATTGCTAACATATATGTAAATCTATTTCTGTACACTGTTCTGGTTCAATGATCCTTTTGCTGATATCACACTATCTGGATTACAATAGATTTGTTGAAAACGTCTTCAAATCAGATATTGGAAGTTCTGTTACTTCTTGTCTTCAAAATTGCTTTGACTTTTAGGTTCTTTGTGCTGTGCTTAGTCGCTCAGTCGTGTCCAACTCTTTGCAACCCCATGGATTGTAGCTACCAGGTTCCTTTGTTCATGGAGATTCTCGAGGCAAGAATACAGGAGTGGGTTGCTATGCTCTCCTCCAGGGGATCTTCCTGACACAGGGATCGAACCCAGGTCTCCCACACTGCAGGCAGATTCTTTACCACCTGAGCCATCTGGGAAAACCTTAGGTTCTTTACCAGTCCATAAATATTTTAAAACAAGCTTATCTGTAACAAAATAAAAAGTAAAAAATACCACTGGGATTGTGTTTGATATTGCTTTGGATCCACAAATCAATTTGGGGATAACTGATATCTTAATAATATTAGGTCTTCCAAATCAACTTTCCATGAATTTAGGTTTTCTTTGATTTCTCTCATTGATGTCTTAGTTTTCATCATATTCATCTTTTATACACTTTGATAGATTTTTCCCTTTTAGTGCTTCACATTTTTGATCCTACTGTAAACAATATTTCAAGTTTTTTGTTTGTTTTCAGCTGCTTGCTGCAAGCATAATTTTTGTTTCCTTATCTATTTAGTTTTTATTTTTAAAATCTTGACTACATTTGGTTAAAATTACTCCTGTAGATGTCACTTTACATGATATTTTAAGTAATAAAACTTAAAATTCAATTTAAATACTTTATCACCAATATACATAAAAATTATTTTTAATGTACCCAAGTACATCAAAGTGTGAATAAAATAAGTTTTAGTTATTTCTTTCTCATCTCTGTACTTTTAGATTTTGTTTTGTTTGCCTTATTTTTCTGGTTAAGACTTTTATTATGAGTAATATTGGTTAGAGAGTGCATCACTGCCTTATTCTCCATCTTAGCAGGAATGAATTTCTCAATATTATATCTATGATATCAACTGCAATTGTTTGGTAAATACCTTTAACCAGGTTGAGATTGTTTCCTTTTGTTTCTCCTTGCTAACGGTTTCTATCATAAATGTCAAATTATTTTTGGAAAAGGCAAGGAATGGAGTATTTCTAAAAGACTCTGGAGAGTGTAGTTTTGCCAACTCCATGACTTATACATAGCTCAGCTGGTAAAGAATCCGCCTGCAATGCAGGAAACACCAGTTCAATTCCTGGGTTGGGAAGATCCTCCAGAGAAGGGATAAGATGCCCACTCCAGTATTCTTGACTGACCAAACCAGTCAATCCAAAGGAAATCAATCCTGAATATTCATTGGAAGGACTGATGTTGAAGCTGACGCTCCAATACTTGGCCAGCTGATGTAAGAGCACCCTCAGAAAAATACCCTGATTACTGCAGAAAGATTGAAGGCAGGAAGAGAAGGGAATGACAGAGGATGAGATGGTTGAATGGAATCATCAACTCAGTGGACATGAGTTTGAGCAAGCTCTGGAAGATGCTGAAGGACAGGGAAGCCTGGAATGCTGCAGTCCATGGGGTCACAAAGAGTCGGACACAACTGAGTGACTCAACAACAGCAATATTATACCAATTCACAAAGAGTTTAAGAAAATTAAAAGAGTTTATATAATTCCAATTATGCACTCTCATCCATCCTGTTATTTTTCTCATAATTTTACTTTTATAAATGATATAAGGCCCACATTATATTTGTTCATTTTTGCTTTAGAGACTCAAATATACTTTAAAGTTTTAGCAATAAGAAGGTGTGCAATTTCTATCTGCATGGATTTTTAAAAATTTTATTTACCATATTATTTTTGCTTTGCCTAGATTCAAGTTTCTATCTGATATATTTCTTAACATGGTCTGAAAAATTTCTTAACATAATCTGCTGGCAGTGAAAAATGTTCTTTATTTCATTTTTGTAAGATATAGTCTTTGGATATAAAATTCTGCTTTGAGTGTTTTTATTTTTCACCCTGTGGTTTAAAGATGTAAAATTGTCTTCTGGCTTGCATAATTTCTGATCAATAAGATTATTTTTAAATTTTTTTGTTATGTAATGTTTTCTTTTTAGTCTGATTGTATTAAAAATTTTAAATATTTTCCCACATATTTTGACTATGATGTATCTAAGTGGGTAGTTTTTTTTGTTTATTTCTCTTTGAATATATACAGGTTAAGATTCTACAGGCATGTTGATCATTATATCGTCAAATATTTCTTTCCCACCCCAGCTTTCTCTTCTCCTTCTGGAACATTTATTATACATGTACTTGACTATTCCATGTTGTTTATCTACTCTTAGATTCTCTTTTTACTTCTTTCTCTCTTTGGGGTCCAATCTACTAATAAATCAATCAAAGGAACTTTTTATATGATAGCATTTTTAGAATTCTAGTATTTTTATTTTTGTTGTTGCTTAGTCACCAAGTCATGTCCCACTCTTTTGCAACCCCATGGAGTGTAACCTGACAGGCTCCTCTGTCCATGGACTTCTCCAGGCAAGAATACTAGGGTGGGTTGCCATTCCATTCTCCAGGGGATCTTCCTTCTACAGGGGATCTTCCCAATCCAAGGATCAGACCTGCATCTCCTACATCTCCTGCACTGGCAAGAAGAATATTTATCACTGAGCCACCAGGGACATCCATTCTTACTTTACTTTCTTATTATTATTCATCTCTTGGCTAAACTTTCCTCATACACATATGTTGTCTACTTTTTCCTGTAGATCCTCTAACATATTAATTTTAGTTATATGAATGTCCCTATCTCATAATCCAAAACCAGGCCCACCTCTGAGTCTGATTTTTTGATAGATTTATTCCTTGACAATAATTTTAATTTTTTGCCTTATATTTTTGAATGCCCTGTAATTTTGAGTATCAAGAATTGTATGTAAATAATAAAGACTGAGGTAAATATTATTTATGCCTGAAATGTTCATACTTCTTTTGTTACACTGCTAGTATAGGGATGAACTAATTTAGTATGTAGTTGAAATCTAATTGGGTTTTGTTATAGCTCTTATTATCTTTGGGGATACTCTGATGCTTAATTTTCTGTGTTAACTTGCCTGGGCTAAGGGATACCAAGATAGCTAGTTAAACACTTTTTCCTGGGTGTGTCTACAGATCAGCATTTGAATTGGTACTCTGTGTAAAGAAGATGGCCCTCACCAATGCATCATTCAGTCTGTTGAGAGCCTGATTAGAAGAAAGAGCAGAGGTAGGGCAAATCCTCTTGCTCTACTTGAGCTAGAATATCCATATCCCCCTTACCTATGACATCAGTGCTTCTAGTTCTTGGGCTTTTGGATTCAGACTGGAAATCACACCACTGGCCTCCTGGTTCTCAGTCACTGGGTTTAGATGGGAACTACATTAGCTTTTTTGGGCCTAGCTTTTTTGACAGATCATGGGACTTCTCAGCCTCCTTAATAACATGAGACAATCCCTAACAGTAAACTCTTTCTACATATCTGTATGTATACACCCTATTGGTTCTATTTCTTTAAAGAATCCTGACTCATACAGATACATATTTATCTAGTAATGCACTGTTGTCACATTTTCAGTTCAGTTCAGTCATTCAGTCATGTCTGATTCTTTGCGACCCCATAGACTGCAGCATGCCAGGCTTCCCTGTCTATCACCAACTCCCAGAGCTTGCTCAAACTCATGTCCATTGAGTTGGTGATACTGTCCAACCATCTCATCCTCTGTTGTCCCCTTCTCCTCTGTGGGGCTCTAAATGGGCAACCTCAGAGAACAAAGGGGCTAGCTTTGTGGTCGCTAACCTAAGATGGNCTTTATTTGTATTTTCCTAAAAAATAAGGATGTTGAATCTCTTGAAAGTGCCTGTTTGTCATCCAAATCTCTTTTATGGTTAAGAGTCTGTTCAAAAGATTTATTTTTGTTACTATTATTACTATTGAATTGTGAGAATTTATATTACTTTAATGGATATATGACTTATAAATATTTTATTCAGTCTCTTCAATGTGTATAAAAAACCAAAAGTTTGTAATTTTGATTAAATACTGATATCAATTTGATTTCTTTTATGGATTATATTTTGCATGATCAAAGAAATTTTTTCTTAATCCAAGCTCAGAAAGATTTTCTCTTATGACTTCTGAAGTTTTGTAGTTGTTGGTTCTGTGTTTAATTCTATGATCCAATTATTGTAGATTTTTATGCCTTGTGCAAAATATACATAAAAGTATCCTTCTGTTCATACAAATACCCAACTGGTACATCACAATTTGTTGCGATGACTACTCTTTCTTAACATTGTATGACCCTGTCAACTTTTTTTGAAAATTAATTGCTAACATATATGTAAATCTATTTCTGTACACTGTTCTGGTTCAATGATCCTTTTGCTGATATCACACTATCTGGATTACAATAGATTTGTTGAAAACGTCTTCAAATCAGATATTGGAAGTTCTGTTACTTCTTGTCTTCAAAATTGCTTTGACTTTTAGGTTCTTTGTGCTGTGCTTAGTCGCTCAGTCGTGTCCAACTCTTTGCAACCCCATGGATTGTAGCTACCAGGTTCCTTTGTTCATGGAGATTCTCGAGGCAAGAATACAGGAGTGGGTTGCTATGCTCTCCTCCAGGGGATCTTCCTGACACAGGGATCGAACCCAGGTCTCCCACACTGCAGGCAGATTCTTTACCACCTGAGCCATCTGGGAAAACCTTAGGTTCTTTACCAGTCCATAAATATTTTAAAACAAGCTTATCTGTAACAAAATAAAAAGTAAAAAATACCACTGGGATTGTGTTTGATATTGCTTTGGATCCACAAATCAATTTGGGGATAATTGATATCTTAATAATATTAGGTCTTCCAAATCAACTTTCCATGAATTTAGGTTTTCTTTGATTTCTCTCATTGATGTCTTAGTTTTCATCATATTCATCTTTTATACACTTTGATAGATTTTTCCCTTTTAGTGCTTCACATTTTTGATCCTACTGTAAACAATATTTCAAGTTTTTTGTTTGTTTTCAGCTGCTTGCTGCAAGCATAATTTTTGTTTCCTTATCTATTTAGTTTTTATTTTTAAAATCTTGACTACATTTGGTTAAAATTACTCCTGTAGATGTCACTTTACATGATATTTTAAGTAATAAAACTTAAAATTCAATTTAAATACTTTATCACCAATATACATAAAAATTATTTTTAATGTACCCAAGTACATCAAAGTATGAATAAAATAAGTTTTAGTTATTTCTTTCTCATCTCTGTACTTTTAGATTTTGTTTTGTTTGCCTTATTTTTCTGGTTAAGACTTTTATTATGAGTAATATTGGTTAGAGAGTGCATCACTGCCTTATTCTCCATCTTAGCAGGAATGAATTTCTCAATATTATATCTATGATATCAACTGCAATTGTTTGGTAAATACCTTTAACCAGGTTGAGATTGTTTCCTTTTGTTTCTCCTTGCTAACGGTTTCTATCATAAATGTCAAATTATTTTTGGAAAAGGCAAGGAATGGAGTATTTCTAAAAGACTCTGGAGAGTGTAGTTTTGCCAACTCCATGACTTATACATAGCTCAGCTGGTAAAGAATCCGCCTGCAATGCAGGAAACACCAGTTCAATTCCTGGGTTGGGAAGATCCTCCAGAGAAGGGATAAGATGCCCACTCCAGTATTCTTGACTGACCAAACCAGTCAATCCAAAGGAAATCAATCCTGAATATTCATTGGAAGGACTGATGTTGAAGCTGACGCTCCAATACTTGGCCAGCTGATGTAAGAGCACCCTCAGAAAAATACCCTGATTACTGCAGAAAGATTGAAGGCAGGAAGAGAAGGGAATGACAGAGGATGAGATGGTTGAATGGAATCATCAACTCAGTGGACATGAGTTTGAGCAAGCTCTGGAAGATGCTGAAGGACAGGGAAGCCTGGAATGCTGCAGTCCATGGGGGTCACAAAGAGTCGGACACAACTGAGTGACTCAACAACAGCAATATTATACCAATTCACAAAGAGTTTAAGAAAATTAAAAGAGTTTATATAATTCCAATTATGCACTCTCATCCATCCTGTTATTTTTCTCATAATTTTACTTTTATAAATGATATAAGGCCCACATTATATTTGTTCATTTTTGCTTTAGAGACTCAAATATACTTTAAAGTTTTAACAATAAGAAGGTGTGCAATTTCTATCTGCATGGATTTTTAAAAATTTTATTTACCATATTATTTTTGCTTTGCCTAGATTCAAGTTTCTATCTGATATATTTCTTAACATGGTCTGAAAAATTTCTTAACATAATCTGCTGGCAGTGAAAAATGTTCTTTATTTCATTTTTGTAAGATATAGTCTTTGGATATAAAATTCTGCTTTGAGTGTTTTTATTTTTCACCCTGTGGTTTAAAGATGTAAAATTGTCTTCTGGCTTGCATAATTTCTGATCAATAAGATTATTTTTAAATTTTTTTGTTATGTAATGTTTTCTTTTTAGTCTGATTGTATTAAAAATTTTAAATATTTTCCCACATATTTTGACTATGATGTATCTAAGTGGGTAGTTTTTTTTGTTTATTTCTCTTTGAATATATACAGGTTAAGATTCTACAGGCATGTTGATCATTATATTGTCAAATATTTCTTTCCCACCCCAGCTTTCTCTTCTCCTTCTGGAACATTTATTATACATGTACTTGACTATTCCATGTTGTTTATCTACTCTTAGATTCTCTTTTTACTTCTTTCTCTCTTTGGGGTCCAATCTACTAATAAATCAATCAAAGGAACTTTTTATATGATAGCATTTTTAGAATTCTAGTATTTTTATTTTTGTTGTTGCTTAGTCACCAAGTCATGTCCCACTCTTTTGCAACCCCATGGAGTGTAACCTGACAGGCTCCTCTGTCCATGGACTTCTCCAGGCAAGAATACTAGGGTGGGTTGCCATTCCATTCTCCAGGGGATCTTCCTTCTACAGGGGATCTTCCCAATCCAAGGATCAGACCTGCATCTCCTACATCTCCTGCACTGGCAAGAAGAATATTTATCACTGAGCCACCAGGGACATCCATTCTTACTTTACTTTCTTATTATTATTCATCTCTTGGCTAAACTTTCCTCATACACATATGTTGTCTACTTTTTCCTGTAGATCCTCTAACATATTAATTTTAGTTATATGAATGTCCCTATCTCATAATCCAAAACCAGGCCCACCTCTGAGTCTGATTTTTTGATAGATTTATTCCTTGACAATAATTTTAATTTTTTGCCTTATATTTTTGAATGCCCTGTAATTTTGAGTATCAAGAATTGTATGTAAATAATAAAGACTGAGGTAAATATTATTTATGCCTGAAATGTTCATACTTCTTTTGTTACACTGCTAGTATAGGGATGAACTAATTTAGTATGTAGTTGAAATCTAATTGGGTTTTGTTATAGCTCTTATTATCTTTGGGGATACTCTGATGCTTAATTTTCTGTGTTAACTTGCCTGGGCTAAGGGATACCAAGATAGCTAGTTAAACACTTTTTCCTGGGTGTGTCTACAGATCAGCATTTGAATTGGTACTCTGTGTAAAGAAGATGGCCCTCACCAATGCATCATTCAGTCTGTTGAGAGCCTGATTAGAAGAAAGAGCAGAGGAAGGGCAAATCCTCTTGCTCTACTTGAGCTAGAATATCCATATCCCCCTTACCTATGACATCAGTGCTTCTAGTTCTTGGGCTTTTGGATTCAGACTGGAAATCACACCACTGGCCTCCTGGTTCTCAGTCACTGGGTTTAGATGGGAACTACATTAGCTTTTTTGGGCCTAGCTTTTTTGACAGATCATGGGACTTCTCAGCCTCCTTAATAACATGAGACAATCCCTAACAGTAAACTCTTTCTACATATCTGTATGTATACACCCTATTGGTTCTATTTCTTTAAAGAATCCTGACTCATACAGATACATATTTATCTAGTAATGCACTGTTATCACATTTTCAGTTCAGTTCAGTCATTCAGTCATGTCTGATTCTTTGCGACCCCATAGACTGCAGCATGCCAGGCTTCCCTGTCTATCACCAACTCCCAGAGCTTGCTCAAACTCATGTCCATTGAGTTGGTGATACTGTCCAACCATCTCATCCTCTGTTGTCCCCTTCTCCTCTGTGGGGCTCTAAATGGGCAACCTCAGAGAACAAAGGGGCTAGCTTTGTGGTCGCTAACCTAAGATGG
>SJYW01026593.1:0-14498 GCA_006410735.1 Raphicerus campestris
CCTGAGCAGGAGCCATGCTCTAAGTTGGGGAGGGGAAGATGTGTGCTAGCCCTGAAGACCCCAACTCAGAGGTGTACCATTTATTTGGCCAGCAATGAAGAGGCAACATAGTTCTAAGTCTCCAAAGGCTTGAGAACAGAACTGGAAAGACTGTTTCAGGCTATCATATTTTCCTTCCAAACATCTCTCCCCAGTCATTGCCAATGTGGACTGAAGAGGTGAACATGGGCCACGCCCCCCAGGCCTGCTGGTTTATGTTGTGCCCTGCTCCTCTGACCTGAAGTATGGGTCTTTCTGATGCTTCCCCTGCAAGCCCTGCCTAGTGAGTCTGCTCATATCCTGCTGTGTAGCACAGTCCCTCTCATCTCAGTGGCATGAGAAGTATACCTCAATCATTCTGCAAAGCATGTGGTATACTGACATTGTGTATGCAAGGACATTCCCAGGCTGGGAAGCATAGCGAGACTGGCCCCATTAACCTGGACAGGCCCCAGTCTCCTGGCCTGCAGTCCAAACAGTCCACTCATGCTGACTACACAGAACCGCACAACGTCCCTGTGAGAGGCAGCCACTCAAAGGTCACGTGTGCCGGCAACGTCGCTGACCACCCGCCATACGAGAGAGCACGCCCTCCACTGAGCAAACAAACATGCCTACCGTGAAGAGCGGTCAGGAAATGCGAAGAGAGCTACCTCAAGGTGGTGCTGACCTGAGCTCCATGACCAAGAACTAGGCTGAGACAAAAGGCTCACAGTGGCCCCCAAGCGGCGTGAGATTAGCAGGCAAAGCCACCAGAAGCCACCGCCACCGGGAAACTCACCTCCCTCTCCTGGGCAGGCAGGGGGCTGCAAGGGCTTCAGCTCTGGCAGGATGGAGTGGCTGCCATCCAAGATTGGCTTTGCCATGACAAAGCCCTCTTCCGCCCCCACAGACCTTTCCTGGCCCCTGGGTTAACACAGGAGAGACTGATTCTTGGCATTTCTGTCAGTCTTAGCCATTTGGCAAGTAGCGGATTTTTAATAGAAGTTTTCACTGTTTAAATGAAGGTACCTCACAGATAAGGATAACGCTTTGAGAAAAGATAGTTACAAAAAGAGATTTAAAAACAAACACACAAGGAAATATATCTTAGCGGGAGAAGCAAAGCCCTTGCTTGCAGCCACTCTACCCTCCTAGTGTTGAGAACTCTGTTGGCACTAAAAGGAATTTTGAAGTTGGAAACTCTTCTCATCAGAGAGCATTCTGGGGGGAAGTAATCTGAAGCAGTCTTTAAGAAAAATACTTCCATGGGGTAATTGAAGTGCTTTGCATCTAGTGATGGTGTACCTCATTATTTCTAGCACTGTGTTATGTTAGGGCCTATACTGCTTTAAATTCTGAGCTCATACCATTTATCAAAGATAATAAAACCCCAAAGGCACAACTACTTATCATCAGATAACCCAGTGGAAAGTTTCATTGAAGCTTCACTGTAATGCCTCTTGGCAATGACCCTGACATCTAACTCTCTGGCTAATTCTCATTTCATTAAAGACATTTCCCAGGATGCCTAAGCTTCTTACATCATAAAGCAGCCACTGGAACTCTGCAGAAAATAATTGCCTTCTTACAGGAATGACTGGTACCTCTTATCCACAGGCCTGGCCTGGCCTGGATGGGAGGAGAAGACCTGGCCAGTTACTGAGGCTCCCTTCTCCACAGACCATCTGTAATCAAAAGGGACTATATCTGTAAGTGTTTTACCAGTAAATCTCTAGCTGGGATTAAAGGGCCTTCTCCAGAGCTGATGTTACGTGATGAGAGTAATTTCCCGGCATGCCTAAGGCTTCCTCAGGGCTGGAGATGTTTGGAATCCCCTACTTGGCTGGTCAGGTGCTGGCTTTTCCGGAACTCACCAAGTCTCATCCAAAGGGGTCCTCTATTGTCTGCTTTCTTCTGAGCTCTGTGTGTACATTTTCTGGCCTTATACTGATCCATGATTGTATTATGCAATCTTACAGTAATCCCCTACAGACTTGAATGATGTGTAGTAATTTCTCATCATTTTTCTTCTTTTGAGCACAGTGTGGGCTGAGCACAGACACAGAACAAATCTTTGGCATCATCTTTCTGAGTCTCCACATATAATTTCTGAATCTTCATTTTACTTACAAACTATAATTGTGCCAGAATGTAACAGATTAACAAAAATGAATCAAGGAGATCTTAGACTCACTTGGATTTTTTTAAGTCAAAACTTCTTTTCCCTCAGCCAAAGTAATGAAGAAATTTATGCTCAGAAAATGATAGGCAGAAAAATCAGGTTGGGCTGGATACCTGGCTAGAAGGCAGCTTCAGATTTCATTACACATCTCAGAAGGTAAACTTCCCTTATCAGAGCCAACATAGCCCCAGGACAGGAGGCCAGTCTCTCCAGGTGGGACCCCTGCCTGCAGGGTGGAGTCAGGGTGGGAGGCTTGGCTTCCCCTCTGCAGCTACCTCCCCACTCCCCAACACACATCATCCCCCCAAAGGCAGAGGTGATATTCAAGTCCTGGGTGTGGACCGTCCATGGCTCTGGAAGTCTGGGGGAGAGGAAAAGAGTGCCAGATATGGATCGAATACTCTGGTATTCCTAGAGCAGCATCAAGTCATACACTCTTTCAGTAAACCCACTTTCTTCTTAATCAAAACCATGCCGGTGAGACACAGAGGCTCCATTGGCTGCACCCCTCCCTACTTGTTCTGAGAAAACTTGTACAGCCGTGGAGAGCTTTATCAGAATGTGTCAGACTCAGAATCACTAGATCTGGCCCTTCCTCTCTCCAGGAACCTGAACAAGTCACCTGACTCTTCCCAGCCTGCTTCCTGACCAGGTGCTGCCACCAAGCTGTGGGGGTGACACAGGCTAGCAGACAGCGTTCACTATCAGCCCAACAGCATGCCCCAGCTTTATCTCATTCCATCTCACAACAGTTTTATGCACAGACCCTGTTTCAGTCACATTTTAAGAGTCATCTTTGAGGTCGCATACATTTATGCAACTGCTTAAGGTCTCACAGGTAGAAGGGTGACATCAGGTACCACCCCACTGGAGGAATGCTGTTCTTCATTTCCAAGGCCCACCCCCTAATTTGATTTCTGAAAAGTGGAATATCTAAACAGTCAATAAACATTGGTGAAATCTGAAGCCCCTTTGTTCACTGCACAGATGAAATGGGGCAAAAGAGAACAGAAGAATAACCCACTGGAAAGTCATGTTGATCATCCTTTGTTAAGATGGTAAACTGGAGTCAAAAATGGAACTGAAAACTCCTCAGCAGTGAGACCGCAGCCCTTCACCTCTCTACCACCACTACAAATGCACTTGCTCAACAGTTTTCATTCATTCGTTCATTCTTCTAGTTGCACAATAAGCCTTCATGGGGCATCCATCACGTGCTGGTGCTAGGGACACAGAGCAGGAATTCAAAGGGGTTTCTTCATGGGGTCCGTTTTCCTCTTGCAGAGGGTGGCAGGACACAGGTAAACAGGCAGCGTTGGACAGTGACAGGTGAGAAGGAAAAGGAGAGGCTGCTTCTGCTTTGGAGGAGACGCTCCTGGAACAGAGAGCTGAAGGCAGGGGCGGAGGGAGCATGGAGATGTTGAGGAGAGCAGGCTAAGCCCACAGACGGGGAGGCCCTGAGGTGGAGGGAAGCCTGGTCAGGGAGGAGAGGGCAGGGCCAGCAGGGCGGGTGCGTGAGTGAGGTGGCGCTGTGAGCGGTGGGAGGTAAGGTCGAGGGAGAGCGGTGGGCCGCGGGGTCCGGGGCCCCTGGAGGACTGTGAGCAGGAGCTCACAAGACAAGACCTTGGGTTTGAAAGTAATCTTCTGGCTGTCACTTAAGAACGTGCTGTTCAGAAAGCCACTGTGGAGGCTGGGAGACCCAGAAGGTGAGGGTGATGGGGGCCTAGACCACCGAAGGACAGCAGGCGTGGCTAAAGGAGGTCTGAGTAAGAACATGCTCTGAAAGCAGAGCAGGTGGGAGCTGCTGGTGGTTAGCAGTATCAGGCACCTTCTGAAACACAACGGCCAGCGAACTTCTAGAAATGGCTAAGAAAAATCACAGCCGCCACCGCTAATTAGGCAGGCCGGGGCTGTGCCTGGCACGTTATGTTTGTTCACACACTTGATCCTGACAACACGGAGGTGTGCAGCGGCCTCATCAGCGTCCTACTGATGAACAGGGGGGCTCACCCTGGTAAAAAGCGGAGCCCCTCTTCTGCTCCTGGACCTGTCCCCTCAGCCCCCTCCCACCTTCACGTGCAGGTCGAGCAAATCTGGGTGTGGAAGAGAAGGGCTTCTTGGCTCCACAGAGACTGTCTCATTGATTTCTTTTTCCAAAATGAAGACCTTGGAGGATTTCACTTTATCTCGAAACATATGTTTATCTTGGCAACTGGAGCCCTGTGGCAGAGGAACTGCTACAAGCAGGCTGCACCACCAGTCCCCAGGGGTGCTCCCCCTGCCCTGCCTTCCTAGGAACACATCCATCTCATCAGCAGCTCAGCCAAGGTGGAGGGAAGCGCGGGCCAACCCCTGCCCTCCGGGGGGCTCCGAAGGCACCCCCACCACAGCCTTGCACAGCTGCTTGCTCCCCTATGATTCTGTAACTATGGGGTACAGGAGACAGCGTTATGAAATCAAACAGGAGAAAAGCAGTGGGAACTTCAACTGAACTGGCTTTTCAAAAACAAAACAAGAAACCCACTAATCATTTTCATGGAAGAAAACCCTGGAATGCTGTGGGAAACGGGAAAGCTGGAAAAGCAGCCCCATCCAGCAATTCGAGAAGAGGAAGATCCAAACAGCCCCCCAGTGAGACATATGCCAAAGATGCTCAGGGGGTGGGAAATGATACTCGGGGAGGGTCTCTTCTGTCAGCAGTGATACAACCAAGAGTCCATTTGCCAGAAAAGCTGTGCCTGGAGCCTGGGCAGGAGGTCAGCAGTGCTGACAGCATGGCGGGGGTCCACAGTGCTGCCTTGCTAGTTCCTTCATGCAGGTGCTGGGCACCTAGCTTCTCCATGCTCGCAAGCANTCCATGGGAAATAGATGGGGAAACAGTGGAAACAGTGTCAGACTTTATTTTTTGGGCTCCAGAATCACTGCAGATGGTGATTGCAGCCATGAAATTAAAAGATGCTTACTCCTTGGAAGAAAAGTTATGACCAACCCAGATAGTATATTCAAAAGCAGAGACATTACTTTGCCGACTAAGGTCCATATAGTCAAGGCTATGGTTTTTCCTGTGGTCATGTATGGATGTGAGAGTCGGACTGTGAAGAAACCTGAGCGCCAAAGAATTGATGCTTTTGAACTGTGTTGTTGGAGAAGACTCTTGAGAGTCCCTTGGACTGCAAGGAGATCCAACCAGTCCATTCTGCAGGAGATTGGCCCTGGGATTTCTTTGGAAGGAATGATGCTAAAGCTGAAACTCCAGTACTCTGGCCACCTCATGCAAAGAGTTGACTTATTGGAAAAGACTTTGATGCTGGGAGAGATTGGAGGCAGGAGGAGGAGGGGACGGCAGAGGATGAGATGGCTGGATGGCATCACTGACTCGATGGATGCGAGTCTGAGTGAACTCCGGGAGTTGGTGATGGACAGGGAGGCCTGGCATGCTGCGATTCATGGGGTTGCAAAGAGTCAGACACGACTGAGCGACTGAACTGAACTGAACTGACACAGTCTAGATCATTACAGAAAGACTGCTGGTTGATATACACACCATTTTCCTCCCTCTGGATGGTTGAATTTCCCTACTTTCCTAGGATGAGATGTGGCCAAGTGACTGCTTCGTCCAGTGGAATGGAGGTAGAAGTGATAGGTACTATTTTCAGACTTATCCGCTACAAACATCCTGTGAAATGATTGTGGGGCTCTTTCTCTATTGGTTGACTGGCTAACGTTCACCTAGGAGCCAACCTCCTTGAACCTTGAAATGTTGGATGTTATGTGAGTGAGAGGTAAAGCATCTAAAGACTGAGATGTGCAACAGCACTTTTCTCCAATGATCAGAAGTGCTGAAGGCTGAGTTGAATTTGAGTCCCTGCTCTTGAGGGACTTTAAAATCTCAAAGTAGGCTTCCCTGGTAGCTCAGCTGGTAAAGAATCTGCCTGCAATGCACGAGACCCGGTTTGATTCCTGAGTGGAGAAGATCCCCTGAGAAGGGATGGACTACCCACTGGATGGACTACCCACTGCAGTATTCTTGGGGTTCCCTGGTGGCTCAGATGGTAAAGAATTTGCATGCAGAATGGGAGACCTGGTTTTGATCCCTGGGTTGGGAAGATCCCCTGGAAGAGGACATGGCAATGCACTCCAGTATTCTTGTCTGGAGAATCCTATGGACAGAGGCACCTGGTGGGCTACAGTCCATGGGGTCGCAAAGAGTTGGACACGACTGAACGACTGAACTGAACTGAACTGAAAGGTGTATAAAGACTATGTAAAGCAAGATTTGTTAGATTGAGTCCTCTGGTGCCATCTCTGGGCTGATAAGGGTGTAGGGTTATCTCCAGTAATTAACTTCTGTAGAGAGGGCTTTGGGGACCCATTTACAAACTTATGTCCTGCTTTTAGGGAAATGAAGGAAGGGCAGAAATCTTTTTTTTTTTTTTTTTTTTTTTTTATCTGTATCTTCTCAGTTGCCTTCAGCTCAAAATAATCCTTAAGNTTTTTTTTTTTTTTTTTGTTATCTGTATCTTCTCAGTTGCCTTCAGCTCAAAATAATCCTTAAGCCAAAGTGGCACATTTTGGGGTGGCATTTTCTGCAACTTTTTAGACTCAACTGGAATCTTCAGGGAAATCCCTGCCATTGTTGAAGGGATTTAGGGCAATGGAGAGGAAAGAGGCCTGACAACTGCTGCTCCTTGAGCAGAATGCTGAGGACAGGAAGCTCTGGGTCCTGCACAGGTCTGCACAGATGTGATCTAGATGCCGACTGGCACCTTCCTGGCCATGTTCTGGCTTTGCTATGATTGAGAGCCCCAGTGTCAGCTTTAACCTGGAGACAACTGTCATTGACCGGAGAGGGCTAATCCTGTGGGTGGATCTTCTTTCCCCAGATGGTTTCCTGTCTCCCTGTGGGAGGGTTGGAAGACTGATGGAGCTCAGGTTTGACTTCTTTCAAGTCAACTACATGAGGATGATCTGTCCTCGCCCGTCCTCTTCCTCATGCATCAGTTTTTTCTCCTGGGTGGCCGTTGTTCCCCCAAGAAAGCCAAGGAAACTCGCGGCTCAGTGGATGTCCACACGTGGACAAGGTGCCGCCTCCATGGTTCCAGAGCACTTCTGTAGGCTCCCTCCATGAGTGTGGAGAGGCCCCCTTCTCCATTTGCTTCCATGACGAGTGGCCTCTTGTTGCTCGTCATGCTCCTTACATGTCCTGTTGGTCAAGACGTCATCTTCCTCAGCCCAGGCTGCTGTAATGAAAGCCACAGAAGGGAGGCTTCAACAACAGACGTTCATTTCTGTTATTTCTGGGGCCAGGACGTCCTAGACCGAGGTGCCAGCCAACTTGGTGTCTGTGAAGGACCCGCTCCCTGGCATGCAGACGACTGCCGTATCCTCACATAGCGGGGCTAACCCCATGATGCATGTAAGTCAGTTTAGCTCCTAGTACTATCTCGTTTGGAGGTGAGAGCTTCAACAGATGAATCTGAGGGACACAAACATGAAGTCCACAGTGGGCATCAATGCAACATAGTGTCTCTCAGGCCTGGGGGTGGTGCCAAGATCCCCGTCTTCTTTGAGTTTAGCCCCAGAAAGCTGGAGCACTTGGCTTTCAGCAGAGCCTTCTGCTGTGCCCTCCTTGTTCTCTGCTTGGTGGACAGCACCCATACTGTTCTCTGTCCTGGTGCTCTGGGTGGCAGTGGAGGTGATGCTGAGAGCAGCTCCCACTTCTTGAGAACTTCAGTGTCAGATGCTTCTGGTTTTTAATTCATGTAATCTTTCTAATTCTATGAGAAAGCCCTGCTGTAATCCCCATCTCATATGTAGGGAAACAGGTACAGAGAGGTAAGTAATTTGCCAGAAGCCTCATAGCTTGTAGGAGGTAGGGCCAAGATTAGACCCTGGACAGTTCAGTTTCGATCTTTTGTTTTCTTAACTATGCTTTTCTCCTAAGTGTATCTTGCCCTTTGAATAACCTTCAAAAAGAGGTAGGATTCCTGTTAACAGATGGGGAAACCGAGGCTCCAAAAGGATACATTTCTTGTCTGAAATTATATTGTTAATGATGACAGCTGGCCTTAAATTCACTCAGTGTAAAGGCTGAGGATTTGACTCCCACATCTCCTCCTTCCAGGTCTCTGCCCATTCATTTTTCTGCAAGTAGATACTGCCCATTATTATTTTTACCCAGTATTTTCTTTTCATTGTCTTTGTCATGTGTATTATTTACAGAATGGACTTCTGTCCTCTAACATCTTGATTTTTCAGCATTCACATTTGTTAAGTGTTCTCAGAAAACCTACTATCTGCCCAGCACTGCTCCAGCCCTGGGGAAGCTTGATGTACAAAGTAAAGGGAAGTCGCTCAGTCGTTTCCAACTCTTCGCGACCCCATGGACCGCAGCCTACCAGGCTCCTCTGTCCATGAGATTTTCCAGGCAAGAGGACTGGAGTGGGGTAAAGAGCCCTGTTTTTGTGGAACTGACATTTTCATGGAGGGAATGAATATGTATGATCAGTAAGGAAACTCCAGAATCAGAATAAAGTGATAAAGCAGAAAAATAAAGCAGAGAAGGGAGATAGGAAGCTGATGGGCCAGGACTCTGAGAAGGTGATTTAGAAATTAGATTCTCCACGTATGCCTTTGGCAGGCCAAAACTTCTGGAAGTGCTGAGATTTACTCTGTTGTCACTATGAATCTCTAAAAGCCAAGAAAGGGTCCTCAGGGGGAGCAGCGAGAGCAGACAGCAGCCCCCCAGTGGGAACGAGTCGGGTGTCCCCGGGACCTCCCATGCAGACTCTAGCTCTGCTCCTCAGCTGTGCTCAGACCACTCACTCGGCCTTGGGCATGTCCTTTAGTAAACTCTCTAGTCCTCAGTTTCCCTCTCTGTGCAAGCTATCAACCCCCCGTGCTGCGGGCCTGCCCTGAGAAAATGCCTATGGAAACTGTGATGCGTGGTGGCCGCTCCGTGCGTCTTGTCTCTGCTTCCTTTCAGTGGCCACAGGACGTCATGCCCAGCCACCCCGCTCCTGCCACCACGTGGGTCTTCTGGGAAAGGCACTGGGGTGGGGCTTCAGCAGCAGGTTGGGGTGAAGGCTCTCCAGGCAGGAGTCTCGGTGTGAGCAAAGACACGCAGCCTGAGGGTATAGGTTGCAGATGAAGGGGCCTGATGTTTATTGAAGGCCTTCCATCTGCCAGATGCTCTGCTGGGACTTTGGTGGAAGGTATAGCTTGCAATTTACAGATGAGAAAACTGAGGCAGAGTTACTCACCCAGAGCTGCATAGTGGGCAAATGTAGGCTGACCTGAAACCGACCTGATGCCTGTGCTCGAAGGGGTAATGTGACTCCAGGGCAGGGTAATGGAGGCTTGGGGTCTCCAGTTTGCACTGAATCTGGTGATGACAGGAGCCATTAAGTGAGCTTATCCTACTCTGTCTGCAGAAAAGAAGAGTGGAATTGGAGCTGGGATCCAGGCATCCAACCACCAAGTTCCCTCCTACGACAAAGCCAGGTTTGGCTCAGTTCTTGGAGAAGGAAGCAGGGAGCGTGGGACAGGCAGTTGATATTTCTGTATAATAAAGATTTAAAGAGGGTGCATAAAAATGGTATGGAACTAAGACTTCTTAAATGAGCATGTATGGGAATCCCTTAGGGGGATCCTTAGAATGCAGATGGCTGGGCCTTACCCTTAGAGTTTGGATTCTGTGGGTCTGCAGAGGCCTGGATGACTGCTGCTTGCTCTGGGGACCACACTTGGACAACCACTGCCTTGTGTGACTGGGGCCAGAGTCCCTGATTTCCTTGTTATGATTCGTTAATTAAAAAAACACACAATGACATGAATATAGAGTAGCTCTCTCAATGTTATGGTCATTTTGTTATTACTTGGATAAACATCTTAAATATTTACTTTAGTACAAAAAGCCACGATGATGTGAGTTTCTGAGTTACTTCCCATGTTCTGTTTGAGCTTGTAGAACTCTTAACAGCTGAGCTTGTAGAACTCTTTAACAGCTGACCCGTGTTAGGGATGGTAATTCAGTCAGTTGCTGGGGACTGTGGACATTGTGATAATTAGGATATTGACCGTCAGCCAAAGAATCAGACTTGCCCCAAATGTTCTGCCACCTCATCAGATTTTCCATGAGCTCGATGTTGACTGTTAAGAGGGGTAGAGGGAGTGGAGGGCTCTAGCACTTTCCCCTGTCTCGTTCAAATCCCAGCTTTGCTGCTCACTGTGGAACCTTGGGCATCTGCTTGTCCTCTCATGTCAGTTTCATAATCTGTAAAATGGGACAATAGTAATCCCTGCTTGGGTGGAAGTTGGGAAAAGGAAGTGAGGCATTTATTATGGGTGGAGGGCCTGGAACTCATAACGAATGCTCCACCGCTGCTGGCCATGGCGATCCTGTTTCAGTGCCCCCTGCCCAGTGGGTGCAGAAGAGGCCCCTGGGAGTCCTTGGTGGTGCTGTTTGGAAAAGGAGATGCTGAAAGCCAGTGGCCTGAGGGTGATCCCAGGTCACAGCATCAGCACCCCCTGTGAAAGCACTGGAAATGAGCATTCGCAGCACACCCAAGCCTCTGGGCCGCAGAATCTCTGTGTTGTCCTTGTGTTTTGTGAGCTCTCGGGGGATTCCATGCACACTCAAGTTTGAGAACCACTGATCTAAGCCTTGGCTGTACCAGAGAAGGAGACTTCATTCTCCCAGCTTTGTGTGTGCCTGTGGAGTGTGGGAGGGGGCAAGGGGAACTCTGCTTGCGAGCATGGAGAAGCTAGGTGCCCAGCACCTGCATGAAGGAACTAGCAAGGCAGCACTGTGGACCCCCGCCATGCTGTCAGCACTGCCGACCTCCTGCCCAGGCTCCAGGCACAGCTTTTCTGGCAAATGGACTCTTGGTTGTATCACTGCTGACAGAAGAGACCCTCCCCGAGTATCATTTCCCACCCCCTGAGCATCTTTGGCATATGTCTCACTGGGGGGCTGTTTGGATCTTCCTCTTCTCGAATTGCTGGATGGGGCTGCTTTTCCAGCTTTCCCGTTTCCCACAGCATTCCAGGGTTTTCTTCCATGAAAATGATTAGTGGGTTTCTTGTTTTGTTTTTGAAAAGCCAGTTCAGTTGAAGTTCCCACTGCTTTTCTCCTGTTTGATTTCATAACGCTGTCTCCTGTACCCCATAGTTACAGAATCATAGGGGAGCAAGCAGCTGTGCAAGGCTGTGGTGGGGGTGCCTTCGGAGCCCCCCGGAGGGCAGGGGTTGGCCCGCGCTTCCCTCCACCTTGGCTGAGCTGCTGATGAGATGGATGTGTTCCTAGGAAGGCAGGGCAGGGGGAGCACCCCTGGGGACTGGTGGTGCAGCCTGCTTGTAGCAGTTCCTCTGCCACAGGGCTCCAGTTGCCAAGATAAACATATGTTTCGAGATAAAGTGAAATCCTCCAAGGTCTTCATTTTGGAAAAAGAAATCAATGAGACAGTCTCTGTGGAGCCAAGAAGCCCTTCTCTTCCACACCCAGATTTGCTCGACCTGCACGTGAAGGTGGGAGGGGGCTGAGGGGACAGGTCCAGGAGCAGAAGAGGGGCTCCGCTTTTTACCAGGGTGAGCCCCCCTGTTCATCAGTAGGACGCTGATGAGGCCGCTGCACACCTCCGTGTTGTCAGGATCAAGTGTGTGAACAAACATAACGTGCCAGGCACAGCCCCGGCCTGCCTAATTAGCGGTGGCGGCTGTGATTTTTCTTAGCCATTTCTAGAAGTTGGCTGGCCGTTGTGTTTCAGAAGGTGCCTGATACTGCTAACCACCAGCAGCTCCCACCTGCTCTGCTTTCAGAGCATGTTCTTATTCAGACCTCCTTTAGCCACGCCTGCTGTCCTTCGGTGGTCCAGGCCCCCATCACCCTCACCTTCTGGGTCTCCCAGCCTCCACAGTGGCTTTCTGAACAGCACGTTCTTAAGTGACAGCCAGAAGATTACTTTCAAACCCAAGGTCTTGTCTTGTGAGCTCCTGCTCACAGTCCTCCAGGGGCCCCGGACCCCGCGGCCCACCGCTCTCCCTCGACCTTACCTCCCACCGCTCACAGCGCCACCTCACTCACGCACCCGCCCTGCTGGCCCTGCCCTCTCCTCCCTGACCAGGCTTCCCTCCACCTCAGGGCCTCCCCGTCTGTGGGCTTAGCCTGCTCTCCTCAACATCTCCATGCTCCCTCCGCCCCTGCCTTCAGCTCTCTGTTCCAGGAGCGTCTCCTCCAAAGCAGAAGCAGCCTCTCCTTTTCCTTCTCACCTGTCACTGTCCAACGCTGCCTGTTTACCTGTGTCCTGCCACCCTCTGCAAGAGGAAAACGGACCCCGTGAAGAAACCCCTTTGAATTCCTGCTCTGTGTCCCTAGCACCAGCACGTGATGGATGCCCCATGAAGGCTTATTGTGCAACTAGAAGAATGAACGAATGAATGAAAACTGTTGAGCAAGTGCATTTGTAGTGGTGGTTAGAGAGGTGAAGGGCTGCGGTCTCACTGCTGAGGAGTTTTCAGTTCCATTTTTGACTCCAGTTTACCATCTTAACAAAGGATGATCAACATGACTTTCCAGTGGGTTATTCTTCTGTTCTCTTTTGCCCCATTTCATCTGTGCAGTGAACAAAGGGGCTTCAGATTTCACCAATGTTTATTGACTGTTTAGATATTCCACTTTTCAGAAATCAAATTAGGGGGTGGGCCTTGGAAATGAAGAACAGCATTCCTCCAGTGGGGTGGTACCTGATGTCACCCTTCTACCTGTGAGACCTTAAGCAGTTGCATAAATGTATGCGACCTCAAAGATGACTCTTAAAATGTGACTGAAACAGGGTCTGTGCATAAAACTGTTGTGAGATGGAATGAGATAAAGCTGGGGCATGCTGTTGGGCTGATAGTGAATGCTGTCTGCTAGCCTGTGTCACCCCCACAGCTTGGTGGCAGCACCTGGTCAGGAAGCAGGCTGGGAGGAGTCAGGTGACTTGTTCAGGTTCCTGGAGAGAGGAAGGGCCAGATCTAGTGATTCTGAGTCTGACACATTCTGATAAAGCTCTCCACGGCTGTACAAGTTTTCTCAGAACAAGTAGGGAGGGGTGCAGCCAATGGAGCCTCTGTGTCTCACCGGCATGGTTTTGATTAAGAAGAAAGTGGGTTTACTGAAAGAGTGTATGACTTGATGCTGCTCTAGGAATACCAGAGTATTCGATCCATATCTGGCACTCTTTTCCTTTCCCCCAGACTTCCAGAGCCATGGACGGTCCACACCCAGGACTTGAATATCACCTCTGCCTTTGGGGGGATGATGTGTGTTGGGGAGTGGGGAGGTAGCTGCAGAGGGGAAGCCAAGCCTCCCACCCTGACTCCACCCTGCAGGCAGGGGTCCCACCTGGAGAGACTGGCCTCCTGTCCTGGGGCTATGTTGGCTCTGATAAGGGAAGTTTACCTTCTGAGATGTGTAATGAAATCTGAAGCTGCCTTCTAGCCAGGTATCCAGCCCAACCTGATTTTTCTGCCTATCATTTTCTGAGCATAAATTTCTTCATTACTTTGGCTGAGGGAAAAGAAGTTTTGACTTAAAAAAATCCAAGTGAGTCTAAGATCTCCTTGATTCATTTTTGTTAATCTGTTACATTCTGGCACAATTATAGTTTGTAAGTAAAATGAAGATTCAGAAATTATATGTGGAGACTCAGAAAGATGATGCCAAAGATTTGTTCTGTGTCTGTGCTCAGCCCACACTGTGCTCAAAAGAAGAAAAATGATGAGAAATTACTACACATCATTCAAGTCTGTAGGGGATTACTGTAAGATTGCATAATACAATCATGGATCAGTATAAGGCCAGAAAATGTACACACAGAGCTCAGAAGAAAGCAGACAATAGAGGACCCCTTTGGATGAGACTTGGTGAGTTCAGGAAAAGCCAGCACCTGACCAGCCAAGTAGGGGATTCCAAACATCTCCAGCCCTGAGGAAGCCTTAGGCATGCCGGGAAATTACTCTCATCACGTAACATCAGCTCTGGAGAAGGCCCTTTAATCCCAGCTAGAGATTTACTGGTAAAACACTTACAGATATAGTCCCTTTTGATTACAGATGGTCTGTGGAGAAGGGAGCCTCAGTAACTGGCCAGGTCTTCTCCTCCCATCCAGGCCAGGCCAGGCCTGTGGATAAGAGGTACCAGTCATTCCTGTAAGAAGGCAATTATTTTCTGCAGAGTTCCAGTGGCTGCTTTATGATGTAAGAAGCTTAGGCATCCTGGGAAATGTCTTTAATGAAATGAGAATTAGCCAGA
>SJYW01026595.1:0-10605 GCA_006410735.1 Raphicerus campestris
GTGAACTTCCTGATGTTCAAGCTGGTTTTTAAAAAGGCAGAGGAACCAAGAGATCAAATTGCCAACATCTTCTGAATCATGGAAAAAGCAAGAGAGTTCCAGAAAAACATCTATTTCTGCTTTATTGACTATGACAAATCTTTGACTGTGCGGATCACAATCAACTGTAGAAAATTCTTCAAGAGATGGGAATACCAGACCCTCTGACCTGCCTCTTGAGAAATCTGTATGCAGGTCAGGAAGCAACAGTTATAACTAGATATGGAACAATAGACTGGTTCCAAATAGGAAAAGGAGTCCGTCAAGGCTGTATATTGTCACCCTGCTTATTTAACTTCTATGCAGAGTACATCATGAGAAATGCTGGACTGGAAGAAACACAAGCTGGAATCAAGATTGCTGGGAGAAATATCAATTACCTCAGATATGTAGATGACACCACCCTTATGGCAGAAAATGAAGAGGAACTGAAAAGCCTCTTGATGAAAGTGAACGAGGAGAGTCAAAAAGTTGGTTTAAAGCTCAACATTCAGAAAATGAAGATCATGTCATCTGGTCCCATCACTTCATGGCAGATAAATGGGGAAACAGTGGAAACAGTGTCAGACTTTATTTTGGGGGGCTCGAAAATCACTGAAGATGGTGATTGCAGGCATGAAATTAAAAGACGCTCACTCCTTGGAAGAAAAGTTATGACCAACCTAGAAAGTATATTCAAGCAGAGACATTACTTTGCTGACTAAGGTTCGTCTAGTCAAGGCTATGGTTTTGTCTGTGGTCATGTATGGATGTGAGAGTTGGACTGTGAAGAAGGCTGAGTGCCGAAGAATTGATGCTTTTGAACTGTGGTGTTGCGAGAAGACTCTTGAGAGTCCCTCGGACTGCAAGGAGATCCAGCCAGTCTATTCTGAAGATCAGCCCTGGGATTTCTTTGGAAGGAATGATGCTAAAGCTGAAACTCCAGTACTCTGGCCACCTCATGCGAAGAGTTGACTCATTGGAAAGGACTCTGATGCTGGGAAGGATTGGGGGGCAGGAGGAGAAGGGAACGACTGAGGATGAGATGGCTGAATGGCATCACTGACTTGATGAACGTGAGTCTGAGTGAACTCCGGGAGATAGTGATGGACAGGGAGGCCTGGCGTGTTGCGATTCATGGGTTCGCAGAGTCGGACATAACTGAGCGACTGAACTGAACTGAACTCCTGCTTTCTTTTTGTCTCCATTTACATGAAATATCTTTTCCCAGCCCTTCACTCTCAGTCTCTATGTAGCACTAGGTTTGAGGTGGGTCTCTGCTAGACAGCATATATAGGGGTCTTGTTTTTATATCTATTCAGCCAGTCTTTGTCTTTTGGTTGGGGCATTCAACCCATTTACATTTAAGGTAATTTTGATAAGTATGATCCTGTTGCTGTTTACTTTATTGTTTTGGGTTCAACTTTATAAACCTTGTGTTTCCTGTCTAGAGAAGATCCTTGAGTATTTGTTGAAGAGCTGGTTTGGAGATGCTGAATTCTCTGATCTTTTGCATATCTGAATGAGATCCTTGCTGGGTACAGTAATCTGGGTTGTGGGTTTTTCTCTTTCATCACTTTAAGTATGTCCTGCCATTCCCTTCTGGCCTGAAGAGTTTCTATTGAAAGATCAGCTGTTATCCTTATGGGAATCCTCTTGTATGTTATTTGTTGTTTTTCCCTTACTGTTTTTAATATTTGTTCTTTGTGCTTGATCTTTGTTAATTTGATTAAATTGTGTCTTGTGGTGTTTCTCCTTGTGTTTATTCTGTTTGTGACTTTCTGTGTTCCTTGGACTTAGGTGGCTATTCCTTCCCCATGTTAGGGATGTTTTCAACTATTATCTCCTCAAGTATTTTCTCATGGCCTTTCTTTTTGTCTTCTTCTTCTGGAACTCCTATGATTCAAATGTTAGGGTGTTTGACCTTGTCCCAGAGGTCTCTGAGGTGGTCCTCATTTCCTTTTATTCTTTTTTTCATTTTTCCTTTCTGATTCATTTATTTCTACCATTCTATCTTCCACCTCACTTATCCTATCTTCTGCCTCCATTATTCTACTCTTTGGTCCCTCCAGAGTGTTTTGATCTCATTTATTGCATTATTCATGTACTCTTTTTTATTTCTTCTAGGTTCTTGTTAAACATTTTTTGCATCTTCTCAATCCTTGTCTCCAGACTATTTATCTGTAACTCCATTTTATTTTCAAGATTTGGAATCATTTTTACTATCATTATTCTGAATTCTTTTTCAGGTAGACTCCCTATCTCCTCCCCTTTGTTTGGTTTGGTGGGCATTTATCCTATTCCTTTACCTGCTGAATATTTCTCTGCTTTTTCATCTTGTTTAGGTTGCTGTGTTTGGGTTGGCCTTTCTGTATGCTGGTAGTTTGTGGCTCCTCTTTCTTGTGGAGGTTCCTCCCTGTGCGTGGGGTTGGACAAGTGACTTGTCAAGGTTTCCTGGGTAGGGAAGCTTGAGTTGGTGTTCTGGTGGGTGGAACTGGATCTTTTCTCTCTGGAATGCAATGAAATGTCCAGTAGTGAGTTTTGAGGTGCCTATGGGTTTGGTGTGACTTTTGGCCGCCTTTATTTTTGTGCTAAGGGTTATGCTCCTGCATTGTTGGAGCATTAGCTTGTTATGTCTTGCTCTGAAACTTGTTGGCTCTTGGGTGGAGCTTGGTTTCTGTGTAGGTATGGAGGCTTTTGGATGAGCTCTTGTTGGTTAATATTCCCTGGAGTCAGGAGTTTTCTGGAGTTCTCAAGTTTTAGATTTAAGCCTTATGCCTCTGGCCTTCAGTCTTATACTTACAGTAGCCTCAATACTTATCCATCCATACAGCACCAATGATAAACATCTAGGTTAATGGAGAAAAGCTTGTCCACAGTGAGGGACACCCAGTGAGGTTCACAGAGTTACATGGAGAAGAGAAGAGGGATGAGGGGGTTGGAGGTGACCAGGAGGAGAAGAGGGGGAATCAAAAAGGGAGAGAGCAATCTAGCCAGTAATCAAATCTCTATGTGCTCTCCACAGTCTGGAACACTCAGAGAGGTTCACGGAGTTCCATAGAGAAGAGAAGAGGGAGGAAGGAGACAGAGGTTACCAGGAGGAGAAGAGGGGGAGTCAAAAGGAGAGACATAGATCTAGCTGGTAATCAGTTCCCTAAGTGTTCTCCATAGCCTGAAACACCCAAAAAGATTCACAGAGATGGATAGAGAAGAGAAGGAAGAGGGAGGAGATAGAGGTGACCTGGGGGAGAAAAAAGAGAGTCAGAAGGGGGAGAGGCAATCAAGCCAGTAATCACACTCCTAAGTAAAAATGGGTACTGAAGATTGGATTCTTAAAGGTACAAAATTGATGACAAAAACNATGTTATTTGTTGTTTTTCCCTTACTGTTTTTAATATTTGTTCTTTGTGCTTGATCTTTGTTAATTTGATTAAATTGTGTCTTGTGGTGTTTCTCCTTGTGTTTATTCTGTTTGTGGCTTTCTGTGTTCCTTGGACTTAGGTGGCTATTCCTTCCCCATGTTAGGGATGTTTTCAACTATTATCTCCTCAAGTATTTTCTCATGGCCTTTCTTTTTGTCTTCTTCTTCTGGAACTCCTATGATTCAAATGTTAGGGTGTTTGACATTGTCCCAGAGGTCTCTGAGGTGGTCCTCATTTCCTTTTATTCTTCTTTTCATTTTTCCTTTCTGATTCATTTATTTCTACCATTCTATCTTCCACCTCACTTATCCTATCTTCTGCCTCCATTATTCTACTCTTTGGTCCCTCCAGAGTGTTTTGATCTCATTTATTGCATTATTCATGTACTCTTTTTTATTTCTTCTAGGTTCTTGTTAAACATTTTTTGCATCTTCTCAATCCTTGTCTCCAGACTATTTATCTGTAACTCCATTTTATTTTCAAGATTTGGAATCATTTTTACTATCATTATTCTGAATTCTTTTTCAGGTAGACTCCCTATCTCCTCCCCTTTGTTTGGTTTGGTGGGCATTTATCCTATTCCTTTACCTGCTGAATATTTCTCTGCTTTTTCATCTTGTTTAGGTTGCTGTGTTTGGGTTGGCCTTTCTGTATGCTGGTAGTTTGTGGCTCCTCTTTCTTGTGGAGGTTCCTCCCTGTGCGTGGGGTTGGACAAGTGACTTGTCAAGGTTTTCTGGGTAGGGAAGCTTGAGTTGGTGTTCTGGTGGGTGGAACTGGATCTTTTCTCTCTGGAATGCAATGAAATGTCCAGTAGTGAGTTTTGAGGTGCCTATGGGTTTGGTGTGACTTTTGGCCGCCTTTATTTTTGTGCTAAGGGTTATGCTCCTGCATTGTTGGAGCATTAGCTTGTTATGTCTTGCTCTGAAACTTGTTGGCTCTTGGGTGGAGCTTGGTTTCTGTGTAGGTATGGAGGCTTTTGGATGAGCTCTTGTTGGTTAATATTCCCTGGAGTCAGGAGTTTTCTGGAGTTCTCAAGTTTTAGATTTAAGCCTTATGCCTCTGGCCTTCAGTCTTATACTTACAGTAGCCTCAATACTTATCCATCCATACAGCACCAATGATAAACATCTAGGTTAATGGAGAAAAGCTTGTCCACAGTGAGGGACACCCAGTGAGGTTCACAGAGTTACATGGAGAAGAGAAGAGGGATGAGGGGGTTGGAGGTGACCAGGAGGAGAAGAGGGGGAATCAAAAAGGGAGAGAGCAATCTAGCCAGTAATCAAATCTCTATGTGCTCTCCACAGTCTGGAACACTCAGAGAGGTTCACGGAGTTCCATAGAGAAGAGAAGAGGGAGGAAGGAGACAGAGGTGACCAGGAGGAGAAGAGGGGGAGTCAAAAGGAGAGACATAGATCTAGCTGGTAATCAGTTCCCTAAGTGTTCTCCATAGCCTGAAACACCCAAAAAGATTCACAGAGATGGATAGAGAAGAGAAGGAAGAGGGAGGAGATAGAGGTGACCTGGGGGAGAAAAAAGAGAGTCAGAAGGGGGAGAGGCAATCAAGCCAGTAATCACACTCCTAAGTAAAAATGGGTACTGAAGATTGGATTCTTAAAGGTACAAAATTGATGACAAAAACCAAAAGGCAAAGATTAAAAATCTAGAGTAGATGTTAGACTCTCAGAAATACAATATTAACAAAACAAAACAAAAATTATAAAATATATATATATGAAATTTGCTTTAAAAATAGGGTCTTTTTTGACAAGGTAATAGTAGGTTATAAAAATGAAAATTAAAGGAGTAATAAAAAACTTAAATATTAAAAAATGAAAAAAATGTTAATAGTAAAATTATGTAGGAATTTCTCTGGAGCTGTTGAGGGCACTGTGGAGTCAGTTCAGTTTTAGATAGTTCCTTGTTCCAGCTTGTACTTCTTCTCAAGGTCAACAGGTCCCTTCCAATGTAGCCAATGCTAACTCCAGGGTTTTAATCTGTTGCACCTCTCACTTCCAGAGCAGTTCTATCTTCTTTGTTTATTTTGGCTTCCTCTGTTTGCAAGACTCTTCAGTGTCTAATTTCCACCCTGACACAAGGGGGCGAAGGTGGTCACTTATTTAGGCTATCTTGCTCAGTTGTGTTCTGGGGAGGGAGGAATACTGCAAACAAATATCACTGGTGTGTGGGGGGAGTGCTTGCAGTGTCTGGGCCGCACTGGGTTTGCCCCTGCTCCTGGCATGTGTGCTTTCCCGGTCTACATTGCTCAGGCTCCAGGTTGCTCTGCAGGGGCACTGTCTAAACCAGGCCCTAAGTGCTTGCACTTCCCAGGTCTTAGCTGTTCAGGTTCAGGTTCTTGGGTACTCTGCAAAGGCACAGACTTGGTTGGGCCTGTGTTTTGTGCCCTTCCCAGGTCCAAGCAGCTCAGGTGACCAGGTGCTTGGCTAGTGCACTCTCCCAGCTGGGCAGTGCATCTTATCACCTCCCTGGTCCCAGCCCCTTGGTTTCCTTGGTGCACCATGAAAGTACTGTCTCAGGTGGGCTGTGTGTTTCCTCTGGGGAGTTGATCTCTGACTGTGACCCTCCTGGCAGGTGTCAACCATCCAGGATCCCAGGAAGACTTGGTTATTAACTTGGAGCCTGCTCACACTTTGGTGAAGAATGCCATCTCTAGGGTCAAGATTGCCCCTTGCCTTCCGGCTCTGGCTGTCGCCCGCCTGCCTTTCTGCCTCTGGTGGGAGGAGCAGCCAGTCTGCACCTGGCTAGCTCTCCTCCCATGTTAGCTCAAACCTTTGTTTTGTGAACATTCCACGCTGTCTGGAAAGTTCTCTCTCTCTCTCTTTTTCTCTCTCTCTGGCTATCCCATAGTTTGGATTGCTATCTCACAGTTAGCTCTGTCAGATTGTCCTCAGGGCATTCAGGCCTGGGCCCTACCCTAAGCACACATCCCATGCCCAGCTCCCTGCTGGCAGACTCCAGCGACCGGGGTACCTCTCTGCTGGGAGTGTGGCTAGGCGCATAATCTGTGGGTTCTTCTTTCTTTTTTTCCTCCCAGTTATGTTGCCCTGTGAGATTCCAAAACTCCCCACAGACCCACTGGTGAGAGAGTTTCCTGGTGTTTGTAAACTTCTCCTCCTTCACGATTCCCTCCCTGGGGATGGGTCTCTGTCCCTAACTATTTTGTCTCTCTTTTTATCTTTTATATTTTGTCCTACCTCCTTTTGAAGAGAATGGGCTGCTTTTCTGAGTGCCTGGTGTCCTCCGCTAGTGTTCAGAAGTTGTTTTGTGGAGTTTGTTCAGTGTTCAAATGATCTTTTGATGAATTTGTGGAGGAGAAAGTGGTCTCCCTGTCTCCTATTCCTCTGCCACTTTAGGACTGCCCCCTCTTCTCAGTTTTTATTGTGATATATCACACTGATTTACTTTCAGATATTGAACCATCCTTGCATCCCTGTGATAAATCCCACTTTATCGAGGTATATGATCATTTTAATGTATTGTTGTATTTAGCTTGCTGATATTTTGTTAAGGAATTTTGCATCTATGTTCATCAGCAATATTGGCTTCTAATTTTCTTTTTTGTGTGGTATCTTTGTCTGGTTTTAATATTAGGGTGACATTGAAGCACTCTTTCCTCTGACAGTTTTGGAATATTTTGAGAAGGATAGGAATTAACTTTTTTCTAAATGTGTGTCAGAACTCACCAGTGAAGCCATCTTGTCCTGCACTTTCATTTATTGGAAGCTTTTTGTTTTATTTTTTCTACTGCTTCCATTTCATTATTGAAAAATTTCCTTTTTTTTCTTTTCCTATTTTCTTTCTGATTCAACTAGGAGATTGTATGTTTCAGGGAATTTGTCCATTTTTTCTAGGTTTTCTATTTTATTGGCATATAGGCCTTGTAGTAATCTCTGATGATCCTTTGTAGTAATCTCTGATGATCCTTTGTAGTTCTGTCTTGTTAGTTGCAACTTCTCCTTTTGCATTTCTGACATTATTTGGGTCCTCTCTCTCATCTCTTGAGTCTGGCTCCAGGTTATCAATTTTGTTTATTTTTCAAAGATATTTCTTTAAGTATAATATTAGGTTGTTTAATTGAGATTGGCTTGTTTCCTGAGGTAATATTGTGTCATTATGAGCTTGGCTACAGACTTGGATGTTTGTCTAATCTCTCAAGTTAGAGATATTTCAGATATTATGTCTTCATATGTTTCCTATTCCTTTCTTTCTCTCTTCTCCATCTAGGATTCCTACAACACGAGTGACAGAATACTTAATGTTATCTTAAAAGTATCTTAAATTGCCCTCATTTATTTTTATTCTTTTTTCCACTCATCTTCAGTGATTTCCACTTTGTCTTCCAGTTCATTGATTCATGCCTCTGTATCATTGAGTCTCCTGTTTACTCCTTCTAGTATATTTTTATTTCAGTGTTGTATTCTTCATCTCTGTTCAGTTTACATTTTCTAATTCTTTATTACAAGCTTCTAACATCTTGCTGTGGGCATCCACTCTTCTCTGAAGTTCTTTGATCATCTTTACAATCATTATCTTCAACTCTTTCTCAGGTAGATTTCCTATCTCCACTTCACTTAGTTATTTTTCTGAAGTTTTATCTTGTTCCTTCATTTGGAATATGTTCCTCTGTCATCTCATTTTACCTAGATTGTTATTGCTATCTCTATGTGTCTAGTATGTTGATTACATTTTCCAATTTTGGAGAAATGACGATTTGTAGGAAATATCCTATGTACCCCAGCAGCACACTCCTCTTTGGTCATTTGAACTAGAGGTGTCCACTATGTGGATTGTGTGGGTCCTTCTTTTGTGGCTTACTGACTACTGTGAGTGGTCTAATAAGCATAGCTGGCCCTGGTCTAGTTGGTTTCCAGGTCTTGCCTGTGCAGGGCTGCAAATCACTGGTTGGTGGGCTTGGTCTTGAGGCAGCTGTCAGTGAAATCCCAGGAGGCTCCCAAGCTAGTTCTGGCTCACTGGTCAGTGGATTTAGGTTCCAGGAAGTCACAGGGCTGGTGTCTGCTGACCAGTATGTTAAGCGAGGTTCTGGGGCTAGTTCTGGCCACAGGTGAGCAGAGATGGGCTCTGTGGCCTTGGTGCAGGTACCATGGCTCATTCAGACTGCTGGTAAGTAGGGCCAGTACTTGACACAGCAGGCTGTAAGGTTTGGGGTGTCCCAAAACTTATGTTGCCCTTCAGTGGGTGGAGTGAGGGCCAACCAATCACAGGGATGGTGAAGGCCTGCTGATGGGTGTTGGTTCCTACTATAACAGGCTGTGGGGCTGCTATTGTCCTAGGTTTTTGAAATAGTTCTTAACATATATAGAGGAAATATTTAAGATAATTGTGTAATATATGAGTGAGAATAAAAAGATGTTAAGCATGGTAAGATTTCTGTGTATCACTTGAATTGATAAAACACTGATACCTGTAGACTGTGATAAGTTATGTGTATATAACGTTATACCTCTGTGTGTGTGCTCAGTAGCTCAGTCTAGACAACTACTAAAAATGTTATACCAAGTGATATACTCAAAGCACTGTAGGTAAATCAAAGTGGAATTTTGAAAAGTTCAAGGCATGGGAAAAACCTCTAGAGGAGTAAACAACAGAGAAAACAAGTATGAAAAAAAAATATGACAAAATTAATCATTAACATATCAAAAAAGTATATAACATTTAAATTCTATAGGTCTATATATACCAATAGAAGACAGATTGGTACAATAGATTTAGAAACATGGCCTAACTGTATGTGTCTATAAGAATTTGCATTAAAAGTGACAACAAATAGACATTTAAAGTAAAGGAATAGAAATAAAATACCTTTCCAATAATAACCAAAAGGCAGCAGGAATGGCTGTATTATTATAATATATAATATATTATTATATTCCAGAGAAAAGAAGTTGAGAGGAATATTACATCATGATGAGTCAATTTATCAGGAAGACCAAGTAATTCTAAGTGTGCATGCACTAAAAAACCCAAAGCTTTGATAAATATTAAACAAAAACTGTTAGAACTAAAAGGAAAAATAGGCAAGTCCTGTACAGTTATCTCTTAAAAATTGATTGGACAACCAGGCAGAAAGTCAGAACTCAGGAACATAATCAACCAACAGAATCTAACATACATATATGGAACAATCCATCCAAAATCAGATACCACCTTCCTTTCAAAGCGCCCACAGAACATATACTGGGATAGACTGTATCTTTAGTATAAAACAAACTTTAGTACATTTATGAGAATTGAAATCATTCAGAGTATGTTCTCTGTCCACAAAAGAATCACACTAGAAACCAATATCAGAAAGATAATGGTAAAGTTTCCAAGCACTTGGAGAGCAAACAATACACTTCTAAATAGTCCATGAGTAGGAGTCTCAAAGGAAATAAATACATTGAATGGAATAAACATAAAGATACACATGTCAAACTTTCTGGGATGCATCTAAAGCAGTGCTGAGTGGGAAATTTATACACTAAATAATTAGAAAAAAATCTAAAATTATTAAAGTCTACACATATACAACAAACTAAAAAAAAACAAGAGCAAAATAAACCCTAAGTCAAACTACTGCACAATTGCACTCATCTCACACACTAGTAAAGTAATGCTTAAAATACTCCAAGCCAGGCTTCAGCAATACATGAACCGTGAACTTCCAGATGTTCAAGCTGGTTTTAAAAAAGGCAGAGGAACCAGAGATCAAATTGCCAACATCTGATGGATCATGGAAAAAGCAGGAGAGATCCAGAAAAACATCTATTTCTGCTTTATTGACTACGCCAAAGCCTTTGACTGTGTGGATCATAATCAACTGTGGAAAATTCTGAAAGAGATGCAAATACCAGACCACCTGACCTGCCTCTTGAGAAATCTGTATGCAGGTCAGGAAGCAACAGTTAGAACTGGACATGGAACAACAGACTGGTTCCAAATAGGAAAAGGAGTCCATCAAGGCTGTATATTGTCACCTTGCTTATTTAACTTCTATGCAGAGTACATCATGAGAAATGCTGGGCTGGAGGAAGCACAAGCTGGAATCAAGATTGCCAGAAGAAATATCAGTGACCTCAGATATGCAGATGACCCCACCCTTATGGCAGAAAGTGAAGAGGAACTAAAAAGCCTCTTGATGAAAGTG
>SJYW01026595.1:22811-33432 GCA_006410735.1 Raphicerus campestris
CCCACAGAACATATACTGGGATAGACTGTATCTTTAGTATAAAACAAACTTTAGTACATTTATGAGAATTGAAATCATTCAGAGTATGTTCTCTGTCCACAAAAGAATCACACTAGAAACCAATATCAGAAAGATAATGGTAAAGTTTCCAAGCACTTGGAGAGCAAACAATACACTTCTAAATAGTCCATGAGTAGGAGTCTCAAAGGAAATAAATACATTGAATGGAATAAACATAAAGATACACATGTCAAACTTTCTGGGATGCATCTAAAGCAGTGCTGAGTGGGAAATTTATACACTAAATAATTAGAAAAAAATCTAAAATTATTAAAGTCTACACATATACAACAAACTAAAAAAAAACAAGAGCAAAATAAACCCTAAGTCAAACTACTGCACAATTGCACTCATCTCACACACTAGTAAAGTAATGCTTAAAATACTCCAAGCCAGGCTTCAGCAATACATGAACCGTGAACTTCCAGATGTTCAAGCTGGTTTTAAAAAAGGCAGAGGAACCAGAGATCAAATTGCCAACATCTGATGGATCATGGAAAAAGCAGGAGAGATCCAGAAAAACATCTATTTCTGCTTTATTGACTACGCCAAAGCCTTTGACTGTGTGGATCATAATCAACTGTGGAAAATTCTGAAAGAGATGCAAATACCAGACCACCTGACCTGCCTCTTGAGAAATCTGTATGCAGGTCAGGAAGCAACAGTTAGAACTGGACATGGAACAACAGACTGGTTCCAAATAGGAAAAGGAGTCCATCAAGGCTGTATATTGTCACCTTGCTTATTTAACTTCTATGCAGAGTACATCATGAGAAATGCTGGGCTGGAGGAAGCACAAGCTGGAATCAAGATTGCCAGAAGAAATATCAGTGACCTCAGATATGCAGATGACCCCACCCTTATGGCAGAAAGTGAAGAGGAACTAAAAAGCCTCTTGATGAAAGTGAAAGAGGAGAGTCAAAAAGTTGGCTTAAAGCTCAACATTCAGAAAATAAGATCATGGCATCTGGTCCCATCACTTCATGGCAAATAGATGGGGAAACAGTGGAAACAGTGGCTGACTTTATTTTGGAGGGGCTCTAAAATCACTGCAGATGGTGATTGCAGCCATGAAATTAAATGCTTACTCCTTGGAAGGAAGATTATGAACAACCTAGACAGCATATTTAAAAAGCAGAGACATTACTTTGCCAACAAAGGTCTTTCTAGTCAAGGCTATGGTTTTTCCAGCAGTCAGAAGATCAGTCCTGGGTGTTTATTGGAAGGACTGATGTTGAAGCTGAAACTCCAATACTTTGGCCACTTGATGCGAAGAGCTGACTCATTTGAAAAGACCCTGATACTGGGAAAGATTGAGGGCAGGAGGAGAAGGGGACGACAGAGGATGAGATGGATGGCAAGTGATGGATGGCATCACTGACTCAATGGGCGTGGGTTTGGGTGGACTCTAGGAGTTGGTGGTGGACAGGGAGGCCTGGCATTCAATGAGTTCATGGGGTCGCAAAGAGTCAGACACAACTGAGCAACTGAACTGAACTGAAGAAGAAAGAATGAAGTATCAAAGAATAGAAATCAGTGAAATTGAAAACAGGAAATAATAGAGAAATTTATATTAAAAAAAAAAACACCTGGTTTTTTAAAAGACTGATAAAATTGGCAAACTTCAGTACACACAAGCAAAGTTGTGTCCAACTCTTTGTGACCCCATGAACTGTAGCCTGCCTGGCTCCACTTTCATGGAATTCTCCAGGCAAGAATGCTGGATTGAGTTGCCATTCTTGTCTCCAAAGATTGATAAAGAAAGACAGAAATTACCAATATCAGTGATGTAACAAGGAACATTATTCAGACCCTGCAGAGATCAAATAGGCAATAAGGGAATACTACAAATAACTCCAAACATATAAATCTGACAACTTAGATAAAAATGAATTAGTTCCTGAAGAAGTATAAACTACCATGGCCTATGTGATATTTTAAAAATAATTAGTCCCATCTATAATTATGAAGGAAATTAAATTCTAACTTTAAAAAAATCCAAAATAGGAAAGCTCTCTTCCCATATAGGTTTACTGGAGAACTCCACCAAACTTTTAGAGGAGAATTAACATACAATTTCTTTCTTTCTTTTTTTTTTTACACTACAAGGGAGCAGTGGGTGAGACCAAGACAGGATCGGTGCCAGGAGAGAGAAACTAGGCTTCATTTATGGCTCCTTCTGGTCACCCTTGGATTAACTACATATGGTAGTTAGAGCTGGGCATGTCAGAGTAACATACAATTTTTTTAGAAAATAGAAGAGGAGGGAACTCTTAGCAATTCATTTTATGAACTATTACTTTAACACCAACACTAGACAAGACATCACAATGAAAGGAAACTATAGATCAATATACTTTATGAATATAAATGGGAAAATGGTTAACAACATTAGCATATAGAATTCAGAAATATTTATATAAGAAGAATTATACACTAATACCGAGTGGGGTTTTTTTTTAGTGGCACAACATTGAAAATCAACCTGTGTGACTCACTATATTAACAGCAAAACCAGAAAAATTACAAGATTATATCAATCAATGAAGAAAAGGCATTTGACAAAATCCAAATCCTATTTATGATAAATTCTCAGGAAAAAAAAAAAAGAAATGAAGAGGACCTTACTCAACTTCCTCTTTCTCAAGTGATAATGAGAAGCTACAAAAAAACTACATCTAACATTAGAAGACTGAATGCTTTCCCCTTAAGATCAGTCACAAGTTAAGGATGCCTACTCTCTACTCTTATTCAACATTTCACTGTAAGTTCTAGTCAGAGCAACAGGCAAGATAAGGAAATAAAAAGCAGGTGTATTGGGAAGGAAAAAACTGTTATTTTCTGATGATACAATGATCTGAGTACAAAGAAGTTAACAAAACATCCTAAAATTAATAAGTGAAATGAGCAGTGTCACAGATTAACAAACAGAAATAAATTACATTTATGTACTATCAATGAGCAAGTAGAAACCAAAATTAAAGATATAATAAATACCATTTGCAATTTTTCAAAAAAAAAAAAGCTTAGCTGTAAAATTTAACCAAACATACACAAAGACTTTTATAATGAAAACTAAAAAATGAGTATGAAAGAAATAAAGATCTTCAAAAGTAGAGGGATATATCGTTTTCATGATTGGAAGACTCAACATAGTAAAGATGTCAGTTCTCCCCAAACTGATATACAGGTTTAATGTGTTTCCCATCAAAATCACAAGTAGCTCAGCTGGTAAAGAATCTGCCTGCAATGCAGGAGACCCCAGTTCAATCCCTAGGTTGGGAAGATCCCCTGGAGAAGGGAACAGCTACCTACTTCAGTATTCTGGCCTGAGAATACCATGGCCTGTATAGTCCATGGGGTCGGACATGACTGAGCAACTTTCACTTCACTTCACTTCGTCAAAATCCCAGCAGAAATTTTGTAAATATAGACAAGATTATTCAAAAATTTAAATGTAAATGTAAGTGAACTGGAATAGCTAAAACATTTTGAAAAGAAGAATAAAATGGGGGAGAACTCTACCCTATAACCAAACTATTTTATGTTGGTGTGGGGATAGATTTTTAGAACATAATAGAGAAGCCAGACAGTCTCACACTACTAAACACAACTGATTATTGACAAAGGCACAAGGGAAATTTCATGGAGGAAGTAGTCTTTCAAGTAAATTGTGTTGAATGGCCCAGAGAAACAATGGCCCACCAGGGAAACAAGACCAGGTTCTACTCACCAGTGGGCAGGAACCAGTCCTTTACACCAGGAAGTCTGCATAAACTTCTTATACAGCCTCATCCACCAGAAGGCAGACAGCAGAAGCAAGAACTACAATTCTGCAGTTCTTGCAGAACTACAATCTTGAAACAGAAACCACAACCACAGAAACTAGACAAAATGACATGGCAGAGGAAAATATCTCAGATGGAGAACAGGATAAACCCCCAGAAGAATAAGTAAAGTAGAGATAGGCAATCTTACTGAAAAAGAATTCAGAGTAATGATTGTAAAGATGACCCAAGATCTTGAAAAAAGAATACAGATATAGATTGAGAAGTTACAAGAAATCTTTAACATAAAAAACTAGAGAATCTAAATAACAAACAGATGAGTTATACAGTTATTGAAGTGAAAAATATAGGAGAAGGAATCAATAGCTCAATAAGTTAAACAGAATAGATAAGTGAGCTGGAAGACAGAATGGTGGAAATCACTTCTGCAGAACAGAATAAAGAAAAAAAAGAAAGGAAATGAAGACAGTCTGAGAGACCTCTGGGTCAACATTTAATGCACCAACGTTTGCATTATATAGGTCATAGAAGGAGAGGAGAAAGAGAAAAGACCTAAGAAAGTATTTAAAGAGATAAAACCTGAAAACTTTCCTAATGTGTGTGCTCAGTCTCTCAGTCATATCCAGCTCTTTGTGGCCCCATGGACTAGAGCCTGTCAGGCTCCTCTTTCCGTGAAATTTTCCAGGCAAGAATACTGGAGTAGGTTGCCATTTCTTACTCCATGGGCTATTCTTGACCCAGGGATCAAACCCACATCTCTTGCATCTTCTGCACTGGCATGCTGATTCTTTACCACTAGTGCCGCCTGGGAAGTCCCCAAAACTTTCCTAATATGGGAAAGGAGACAGTTGCTCAACTCCTCAAAGTGCTGAGAATCCCAGGAAAGATAAGCCCAAAGAGGAACACACCAAGACACATAGTAATCAAATTGATAAAAATTAAAGACAAAGCAAAAATACTAAAAACAAGGGAAAAGCAACAAGTAACACACAAAGGAACTCCCATAGGTTATCAGCTGATTTCTCAGCAGAAATTTTGCAGGCTAGAAGGGAATGGCACAATATACTTAAAGTAATAAAAGGGAAGAACCTACAACTAAGAAAACTCTAGGCTTTCATTCATATTCAATGGAGAAATCAAAACATTTACCGGCAAGCAAAAACTAAAAGAACATCAGATCAGCTTTATAACATGCTAAAGGAACTTCTCTAGGTGGAGAAGAAAAGGCCATTACTAGAAACAAGAAAATTATGAATGGAAAAGCTTATCGGTAAAGGCAAACATACAGTAAAGGTAGGAAATCATCTACACACAAATATGATATCAAAACCAGGAATTGTGAGAAAAGGAGAGGACAAATGAAGGATACTGGAAATGCATTTTAAATAGAATGATCAGCAACTTCAAACAATCTTGTTTATAAATGTGTTAGTTGCTCAGTCATGTCTGACTCTTTGTGACTCCATGGACTGTAGCCCACCAGGCTGCTCTGTCCATGGGATTTCCCAGGCAAGAATACTGGAGTGGGTAACCATGTCCTCTTCCAGGAGATCTTTTTGACCCAGGGATCAAACCCACATCACCTCCTTGGCAGGAGGATTATTTTACCACTGAGCCACCAAGGAAGTCCCTTGAAAAAAGAATAGATATATGTTTAATTGAATCATTTTGCTGTACACCTGAAGTGAACACAACTTTGTTAATCAACTATATTCCAATATAAAATAAAAAATTTAAATATTGTGTTGGAGCAATTAGTCATCCACAGGCAAACAAGAAAAAAAGCCTCTAAACTGAACCTCAGCCTAAATCACACCTTATTTAAAAATTAACTCAAAATGGATCATATATTTAAATTTAAACCACCAAATTGTGAACATGTAGAGAAAAATTGGGGGACCTATGATTGTTGAAGAATTTTCAGACGTAGTTTAAAAAGTCTGATCCATAAAAGAAAAAAAAGATAAATGGACCATCAAAACTAAAAACTTTTATTCTGAGAATGATTAAAGGATTAAAGTATAAGTTATGGATATGGAAAAAATATTTTCAAATCAATTAGCTGACAGAAGACTCAGAATATGTTTTGAAGAGTCTTAACAGTAAAGAAAACACATTCTAATTAGAAAATGGGCAAAATACATGACATTTCTCAAGAGGTTATACTGATCAGAGATCATATTTAATGCCCTCAACCTCCAGGGAAGAACAAATAAAGACTAGGATGAGATATCATGTCATACCTGTTAGAATAGCTCACATAAAAAATAGTGATGCTAACAAAAACTAGCAAAAGTTTGGAGAAAATAGATCTCTCTTATATTTCTGGTAGAAATATAAAATGACACAACCATTCTGAAAAATAGTTTAAAATTTTATTCAGAAACTAAACATGCATTTTCTACACAAGCCAGAAATTGCTCTCCTGGGACAGTTAGCCCAGGGAAATGAATACTAATATCCACATTAAAGTTCAACATTCAGAAAATGAAGATCATGGCATCTGGGGGGCAGGAGGAGAAGGGGATGACAGAGAGTGAGATGGCTGGATGGCATCACTGGCTCAATGGATGTGAGTCTGAGTGAACTCCGGGAGTTCGTGATGGACAGGGAGGCCTGGCGTGCTGTGATTCATGGGGTCACAAAGAGTCGGACACGACTGAGTGACTGAACTGAACTGCACTGACATGATCATTTAAGGCAGTTTTATTTGCAGTAGCCCAAAACTGGAAATAACCAAAATATCTTACAATTGGCTTCCCTGGTGGCTCAGAAAGTAAAGAATCTTCCTGTTATGCAGGAGACTTGTGTTCAGTCCCTGAGTAGGGAAGATACCCTGGAGAAAGGAATGGCTACCCACTCCACTCTTCTTGCCTGGAGAATTCCAGGGACAGAGTCTGGCAGGCTACAGTCCATGGGGTCACAAAGAGCCGACTACCTCTTTCATGTTAACTTAAACAAATTGTGGAATACCGCTCAGCAACAAAAAATGAATTATTGATACACATGGCAACTTGGATTGATTCTTTTTTTTTTTCCTTTTATTTTTTTATTTTTTTCCTTTTAATACTTTATTCTATTTTACAGTACTGTGTTGGTTTTGCCATACATTGACATGAATCATCCACAGGTGTACACGATCTCCCCATGCCAAAGCCCCTGTATACTATCATATAAGAAATGAAGCACCAGTCTATGTTCAATGCAGGATACAGGATGCTTGGGGCTGGTGTACTGGATGATCCGGGGAGGTGGGGTGGGGAGGGAGCTGGGAGGGGGCTTTGGCATGGATTGATTCTTAATAGCATTGTACTGCATGCATGCTCAGTCCTGTCTGACTCTTTGTGACCCCGTAGACTGTAGCCTGTGAGGCTCCTTTCTCCATGGGATTCTCCAGGCAAGAATACTAGAGTGAGTTGCCATTTTCTACTCCAGTGGATCGTTCCAACCCAGGGATCAAACCTGCATCTCTTGTGTCTCCTGTGTTGGCAGGCAGATTCTGTACCACTGAGACACCTGGGAAGCTCCTTAATGACNCAAGAATACTAGAGTGAGTTGCCATTTTCTACTCCAGTGGATCGTTCCAACCCAGGGATCAAACCTGCATCTCTTGTGTCTCCTGTGTTGGCAGGCAGATTCTGTACCACGAGACACCTGGGAAGCTCCTTAATGACATTATTCTGAGCCCCAAAGGGCAATCTCAAAAAGCTGTATATGGTATGATTTCATTTATATAATATTCTCAGAAGGGAAAAATTATAGAGATGGAGAACAGATTAGTGGTTGCGCAAATTAGGAATGTCTAGGAAAAAGGACATGTCTGTTGAAGAGTAGCATAAGTGAGATACTTGTGGTGATAAGATAGTTCTGTAACTTAACTGTAGTGATAGTTACGCAAATCTCTACATGTGATAACACAGAACTCAACACATACATCATAATGTATAATGTCAGTTTCTTGATTTTGATATTGTACTATAATCATATAGTTCAGTTCAGTTCAGTCACTCAGTCATATCCAACTCTTTGCAGCCCCGTGAATTGCAGCACACCAGGTCTCCCTATCCATCACCAACTCCCGGAGTTCACTCATACTCACGTCCATTGAGTCGGTGATGCCATCCAGCAATCTCATCCTCTGTTGTCCCCTTCTCCTCCTGCCCCCAATCCCTCCCAGCATCAGACTCTTTTCCAATGAATCAACTCTTTGCATGAAGTGGCCAAAGTACTGGAGTTTCAGCTTTAGCATCATTTCTTCCAAAGAAATCCCAGGGCTGATCTCCTTTAGAATGGACTGGTTGGATCTCCTTGCAGTCCAAGGGACTCTCAAGAGTCTTCTCCAACACCACAGTTCAAAAGCATCAATTCTTTGGTGCTCAGCTTTCTTTACAGTCCAACTCTCACATCCATACATGACCACAGACAAAACCATAGCCTTGACTAGACGAACCTTTGTTGGCAAAGTAATGTCTCTGCTTTTGAATATGCTATCCAGGTTGGTCATAACTTTCCTTCCAAGGAGTAAGTGTCTTTTAATTTCATGGCTGCAATCAACATCTGCAGTGATTTTGGAGCCCCCCAAAATAAAGTCTGACACTGTTTCCACTGTTTCCCCATCTATTTTCCATGAAGTGATGGGACCAGATGCCATGATCTTATTTTCTGAATGTTGAGCTTTAAGCCAACTTTTTCACTCTCTTGCACTTTCATCAAGAGGCTTTGTAGTTCCTCTTCACTTTGTGCCATAAGGGTGGTGTCATCTGCATATCTGAGGTCATTGATATTTCTTCCAGCAATCTTGATTCCAGCTTGTGCTTCCTCCAGCCCAGCATTTCTCATGATGTACTCTGCATGTTAAATAAGCAGGGTGACAATATACAGCCTTGACTTACCCCTTTTCCTATTTGGAACCAGTCTGTTGTTCCATGTCCATTTCTAACTGTTGCTTCCTGACCTGCATACAGATTTCTCAAGAGGCAGGTCAGGTGGTCTGGTATTTGCATCTCTTTCAGAATTTTCCACAGTTGATTATGATCCACACAGTCAAAGGCTTTGGTGTAGTCAATAAAGCAGAAGTAGATGTTTTTCTAGAACTCTCTTGCTTTTTCCATGATCCAGTGGATGTTGGCAATTTGATCTCTTGGTTCCTCTGCCTTTTCTAAAACCAGCTTGAACATCTGGAAGTTCATGGTTCATGTATTGCTGAAGCCTGGCTTGGAGAATTTTGAGCATTACTTTACTAGCATGTGAGATGAGTGCGATTGTGTGGTAGTTTGAGCATTCTTTAGCATGTAACCAATTAGGAAAACTTGTCAAAGGGCACATAGGGCCTCTCTGTACTATCATTACAACTTAAAAAATATGCAATTATTTTAAAATTTAAAAGTTAAAAAAATTTTAATGAAGAAGAAATTGAGACATCCTTAGATTAACAAAGTAGAGCTAATTAATCACAAAGAGTCCTATCCTAGAAGATGTACTAAAGAGAGTTCTTCAGGCTTAAAAGACAGGACACTAGAGGGCAACTCAAATCCACATGAAGAAATAAAATCAGTAAAGATAATTAATAAGTAAATACAAAAAATATTATAAAATATTTTAAATTTACTCTTTTCTTAACTGATTTTGACTTCTGTGTAAAATAATAATTACAAATCTGCACTAATGGGTTTACAATGGAAAGTAAGAGAGTTATAGTGAAGTAAAGTTTCTGTATACTGCTGGAAATAAATTAGTATTAATCTGAGATAGTTTAATTTAAATTAAGATATGTTTGCAATCCTCATACCAAACACTAAGGAAATAGCTTTAAAATATATAGTTAAAAGGCCAGGTATATGAAAGTGTCTGTGCCTTCCAATTAATTTTGCTGTGAAACTAAAACATCTCCAAAAATAAATAAAGTCTAATTTTTTAAAAAGCAAATGACCAAAATAAAAGAAAAAGAATTTAAATATATACTTGATAATATGTACATAAAAGATGGCAATAATTTAAAAATGATAAATGTATAAAACAAAATATGGCAATAATTAAAGAATGACAAATATATAAATCAAATTTCAAAACGGCAATATAAACCATATCATTTCATTTAGTACATGTAATATAAGTGTATTAAGCACTCCAAATAAAAGGTAAGAATTGTCAGGATGGATTAAAAATAGGATCCAATTTTATACATCCAATTATATATAAAGTGTGTTTATACAAGAGACATACTTCATTTTTTAATTTAAGTTTATTTATTTTGATTGGAGGCTAATTACTTTACAATATTGTATTGGTTCTGTCACACATCAACATGAATCTGCCACAGGTATACACGTGTTCCCAATCCTGAACCCCCCTCCCATCTCCCTCCTTATACCATCTCTCTGGGTCATCCCAGTGCACCAGCCCCAAGCATCCTGTATCCTGCATTGAACCTAGACTGGCAATTCATTTCTTATATGATATTATACATGTTTCAATGCCATTCTCCCAAATCATCCCACCCTCTCCCTCTCCCACAGAGTCCAAAAGACTGTTCTATACATCTGTGTCTCTTCTGCTGTCTCACATGCAGGGTTATCATTACCATCTTTCTAAATTCCATATATATGCATTAGTATACTGTATTGATGTTTTTCTTTCTGCCTTACTTCACTCTGTATAATTGGCTCCAATTTCATCCACCTCATTAGAACTGATTCAAATGTATTCTTTTTAATGGCTGAGTAATACTCCATTGTGTATATGTACCACAGCTTTCTTATCCATTCATCTGCTGA
>SJYW01026596.1:0-11088 GCA_006410735.1 Raphicerus campestris
TCAAAATATTATACAACTAATACTCAAACAAAGAAAATTTGTTTTCTTGATGTTTTCACCCCCAAAGCATTTCTTCAGAGTCTTCATCAAAGTAAATACTTGGTATTTACTCCATACAGCTTTCGATGTCACAGTCAACTTAAAAAGCCCCAAAATCTTAACCTGGCAGTTGTTCTTCCTCATACTTTGATGTGATCTTTGCAATTCCAACTTCATTGGTGCTCACATAAATGTAGTATACTGCAATTTTTTCAGACTTGATGTTCTCATAATTATTTAGAAAACCTGGTATCAATTTTATATCTTTTTCTACAAAAAGAAGCTCTCCTTAGTCAGCTGCTGAAGACTTCAGTAAGAAAGATTCACTTTGGTACCATATTAGGAGACTATATGACTCATGATAAATTATGCAATCATCAGATTATTCCTCAAATACATGACTCTTCCATAAATGACTTTCATCTCCCTACAAACACCAAAAGCTGCAAGTCACATATGGGAGGAGAAAAATATTGTAAATTCACTTCAAACAAACATTTTTATAAGTGAGAACAATTACCTCATACTTTTGAAATTCACTATTAAATAGAATAAAGTAAGCTTTGTTATCTCACACTAAATTAAAGGCATAAAACCATCAAGTAATAGTACTTAGCACAATCACATGAAAATGTTAAGGATGGGTGCATCTATTAAACTGACATTTTATCCTTATTTGTAAATACATTAAAAAAAATCTCAGCCTTGAGTTAAATGTAGCCAAAGGACTTATATAGCCCACTGTTGGGTAGAGAGAGGCAGTTGGCACAGAGAACACCAGAAAAGAAACTACACAAGTTCTAAGTAGGGAATGAGTATTTTGAATTTTCTCTCCCAAGCCAGTTCTTGCTGCAGACATATTTGTTTCCAGAAACAGTCTGTACCTCTCAACCTGGAAAATTCATTAACCTCAAGAACACAGAAAGGAAGAAAAAAGTCATGTCTATCCACACCTGCATTAAGAACTAACATTCATTTAATGCCTTCAATGCTAAATGACATATAATCTGAGACAACCCTGTTATGTGAAAGGAAGCATTTGAGAAAATACATACACATATACATAAACCTTTGACAATTAGTATATGGGGTAGGGGTACCTCTTTTCCAGGTATACAATGAAATTCAAATAGCACCATATGCTAATAACATAAATTATATATTTGGAGTTTTACCTTAATTTTCTTAAGTGCTTTTTCTCGAGGATTTGAAAGTTCTTCATCTGAGCACAGTAACTTGAGTTCAGCTAATGAGAAATGTATGGATTCTTTCACACACAAACAGTTTTATAAATAAACTGGTCAGGGCAAGAATTAAAGAGGGGTTTTGTCTTATTTAAAAGTATTAATTACAACTTTGAAAAATAAGGAAGAACTTCAACAACTTGACAAAGCCTTTCCTAGTCTCCCTCGCGGACTTACTTGAAAGCATCATCACTGCTTTATTTCATCACAGGTCACACACAACTTAACATTTCCACTGTCTATGAATCTTTTTTAAATGTTCTGGCAACTGGTTTGGTCCATTTAGCGCCCATGCCTCTCTGCTACATTTGAAAGCCAGTCTGGTTTGCAGACAAATGTGCCTACTCATAAATCTACTAATTCTTCTATCCTCCATTTGTAGATTCCATTCTGCTCAAATGCAGAGAAACACTGGGATTTCTGAATGAAAAATGAAGCAAAAGAAACATCAACTCACTACTCTTGACTTTTTATAGGGATAAGAGATTTTAAAATATCTTAGAGATACTGACAAAACATACAAGTATCCAAGGCCTTACTTAGAACGACACAGAAAAGCATGAGAACTAGCTCCGATTTAGGTAATGGTTGTGGTTTTGCTTCCTTTTTCGTTTTGTCTTACTTCTGCTTAACTTGGCTAGGAATCAACAGCTCTAATAATTTTTCCAATTATAAATGTTCTTTCACATTTTGTTTCCATTTCAGATCTATTCATCAGCAAATGATGATGCGTGCTTAAAATAATAACCAATAATTTGGGGAAACTTTATAAACCTTTCCACTAGTTAATGATCACTATCAAGAGAATTTATTTTTGCTTATTTTTCCATTTCTGTCCTCAATCTGCTGGTTTATAAATTTAGCTGTCAATACTCAGAGTGCTCAGCCATGGAATGACTGTCAAAGAGAATCATCACCCAGACTAACGTCTGCCTTACAAAGAGTAATGCAAATTCAGTCACCCAGGGGAGACTGAGCTTTTGATGGAGTTTAACCATAAAGATGTCTGAGCTAATATTACAAGTTTCCAGGCAAGGATTAAGAAATGATCTAATTAGATGCTCTTTAGGGGTTGTGCTGTTTTAGCATTATTCTAAGGGATACATTTGTTAATGGGCTAAAGGACAACAGAAAAGTGAGACCTATTCTCTGACAAAAAATTATACATTCAAATAAGTATTAATATGACTATGAGATACTCTGACACTTTAAACATCACTTAAATGATAAAAATGCCTTATGTTCTTCAAATCTCCACACTGGAATAATTTAATACATGCATACAGAGTTAGCCCAGTCCTCAAGGCCAGTATTTCTCCTAAACAGAATACACACATTGTCTGAGACCAGCAACCAGGATTTTCTGGTCTCCTCCTTTTCTTTTTTCTTTCCCTTGTCACTCATTTTTAAGAACTCGCTTCTTCACTTTTCACTCATGTCCAAACCTACCAAGCTCTTGGCTTTATAGTGATGTTTATCTTTTAAACGTCCTCACACCATCTTCTTGCACATTATTAAAATCTAACAGGCTGATACCTTGCCCCAAATGAAGACACAAATGACTGCCATTTATTCCCTAGGGAAATTTCACTCTACTGCAAGTCCCAGTGTCATAGACATTCCCAGTCTGCACCATTTAGGTGCAAAGACCTAGGTATAATGACATCGAAATGACTATAGTAGATCATAATACAATAATGAGATCTGTTTAAAGGCACTTCAATAACTTATATATCTTTAAGATCAACTCTGAATAGTATGTCGGTTGATTGCCTTTTCCATTATTCTAAGAAAAACAATTAGAATTTGTGCAACAAGTCCTCTCTTATCTTTCTGTGTGCCCAATTTTAATTTTTCCCTTTCCTGTCCTTCCTGTCCAGGTGTCCAGTGTTCTGGTGCTGGTCACTAGCAACCAAAGCTCTGGTCCCAATCCCTTAGCAGTTACTGTCTTCAGAAAAACCACAAATGCTTATACCACTTCTCCTTTCTCAATACATTTTTAGGCAAGTGACTAAATATAAAAAGCTACAAAGTGCTAGTGTTGCTATTAATATCTGCAAAGTCATTTGGATTTAGGTTTCAGAAGACAGCCATCAATCTTGACCTGACTACCTGTAACAACTCAGGAGTTCAAATCCAATGCAGACCCAAGGAATATGTTTCAAAACTGTATTGTCATGAACCATTATCTAATGGCCTTCTATGGAATTGCTGGGCTACCTAGGGCCATGTGCCTTTTCAATGAAAGTGTTAGTCACTCAGTCATGTCCAACTCTTTGTGACCCCATGGAGTACAGCCCACCAGGATCCTCTGTCCATGGAATTTTCCAGGCAAGAATACTAGAGTGGGTTGTCATTCCCTTCTCCAGGGGATCTTCCTGACCCAGGGATTGAACCCAGGTCTCCTGCACTGTGGGCAGATTCTTCGCTGTCTGAGCCACCAGGGAAGTCCACTTTAACAGCCACTAATTTGTCTGAATCTAAATTTTAACACTAAGTATGCCAAGAGGCTTAGCATTATGCTTACTATTTAAGTGAACAACTATTTAAGAAATTAGATAATAAGCTAGGCTTGAATTACACAACTTTTTAGAAGGAGGGTCAATATTGTTCATTATAGTCAGGGTTGTACTTCAATTCCATATGAGACGTTCTTCGTTTCCAGAGACCCTAAGTTCTGTTGATTTGGATTTTTCATTCTTTGATGAATGGTGCACATTTGGGCAACCTTCTGCTTAGGTTCTATCAAAATTCTGGAATAGGTTTCAGAAGCCCATCACTCCTGAAAAATAGTATATTGTGAAATAACTATGTGTTAGATTGCACACAATCAGAAAGTCTCAATGTTCTTTACAAGAGGTTCTTACCTTCACAAAAGTATCCATTATCTCTTTTAACATGTAGCTCTTTTAAACCTTTTGTAGCTCAGAAAAGCTTTCTGTATCTCAAATATTGAGTCACTGTTGTGACTGACAGAACAGCTCTATCAAGTTCATAGTAACTACAGTTTCACTATGACTCCATGCCATATAGATAATCTACAAGAAGGAGCTTATATGACAAACTTTGGTGTATTACAGTAAAATACAAATAATCAGACTCCACCAGGGTCAGCATGCCAAGATAAACAGCATAATGCCCTGTTCAGCTTGATTTGCTTTGCAAATCAAAGCAAAAGTTTGGGGTTTTTTATTAGTTATTTTATAAAGGGCAGTTCCATTTTCAACTGGCTATAAATTTGAAAGCATAGAATTGGCTTTACTTGAATATGTCTGTGTGTGTTTATGCGTGTGTCAAAAATCTGCACTATTTGTAACTTTTATAAGTTTTATATCTCAAGACTTCTGCTATAGTTTGAGAGAGTACATCTTTCTTAACCATTAAGAAACATCCTGGGGTGGAAATAAATGTAAATGTACTTAAAATGTAACATTATGCAAGATGGTTTAGGGAAGAACTTTAGTATGTTTTGGTATGTTTTAAAATGCAACATGCTTATGGCTGAAGAAGTACAGTGAATAAGTCATTAATCGGCTTTAAGATCTATGGTTTTATCTTCTGTTTCTATTCCTTGTGACCTACACAATGTTGATTCCTCCATTCTCTATTTTGATGTCCCCAGTGAGAGCACAGGTGTTCAGGAAGCAAAGCATTGGGAGCATAAGGCCTCAAAAATTTACAAGAATCATTCAAAAATGCTTCCAATTTTCATTCTAAACAGATAAAATACTTTGTACTTTTAGTACCAGAGGAAAAAATGCTATCTGTGCTCTCTAGTTTCAGATTCTGGGCTCAGTCTTCCTGAGCTGTTTCACTGAACTTTTTGGACTCTCATTTCTCCTTTGTCAATTTTCATTTTCTACCATTTCAGTGGTCCAACCAGAAAGGCTCTTTATACTACCACAATCCCAGAGATTCCCAAGACCACTGGGGTCAGGAAGCAGCAGTGGCCCAGAGCAGAGAGGATGGTATTATCTCAAAGATCTGAATGAGGCATCAGGAATTTGACTGAGACAGAAATTAAAATGTGCATTACTCGTGGATTATAGACTATGTGAGACCACTTATTAAAAAAACAACTGAGTTCCTATGTAAGCTATATTGTGTCTGATGAGTCATTCTCATGGTCTAGAACTGGAAATCCCATGAGAGGTCATTTCATGGGGGCTTCCTCGATGATAAGATCAAATCAAAAAAGGTGAAAGAATAACTTCCAATAAAGACAGAATAAAAGCAACATTCAAGTCAGGGTTTTATCTGAGAGGGTGCCGGGGGTGGGGAGGCATAAAGGTGAAACCCTGCCTTGCTACTAAAATATGTTTGCCCTAGAAAAAGTAACCATCTTGGAGGTTTTCACTTGCAAAACCTTTGAAAAGGAAAGTAGCAAGAAACACCACATAGATTGAACACAATGAATGAAGTGAGAGAGGAATTCATAAAGCTCTTTTGCTTTCAGTCAAAACAACAGCAAGGGACTATCTCCTGGCTGGTTTGGACAGGCAGGTAAGATAGAGGAAAGAACAGCAGTAGATACAAAGGAACAAATAAAACTGTCATCTCCACACAGACCAAGAGAACAGACTTATGGACACAGCTGGGGTGGGGGAGAAAGTAAACGGTGGGATGTATGGAGAAAGTAACACGGAAACATACATGACCATATGCAAAATAGATAACCAATGGGAATTTGCTGTACGACTCAGGGAACTCAAACCAGGGCTTGGTAACAATCTAGAGAACTGGGATAGGGAGGAAGGTGGGAGGGAAATTCAAAAAGGAGGGGGCATGGGTAAACCTACGGCTGATTCATACTGATGTCTGGCACAATACTGTAAAGCAATTATTCAATTAAAAATAAATAATAAAAAAAGAAAACTGTGTCATCTCCAGACTGAACACACCCCTGGACTGCCCACAGGAAAATGCCATGGGACTGGGGCCACCTGCCCACTCAGCTCATGATGGTCTAGTGAGAGCCCCCCAGGACCCACAGCTCCGCTTATTGTGGGGAAGCACGTGTTCCTGTTGGTGCCTCTTCCCCCATCACTCAAGACCAGCTGTTCCTCTGGAACCTCCAAATTCCAAGCGGCTGGAGTCCCTCAGATTTGCCAGTTCACAGATGCCTTGACCAGTTGAAAGTGGTTATCTTTTAAATTAATATGTTTACAACCTGCTAGAAAACTTCAAGAAAATTCTTCCAAATCAACTTACTGCCTTTTATGTATTTATTTCTAAATTAATTGTATCATAGTATAGGTGCTTTACAATGCTTTGTTAGTTTCTACTGTACAGAAAAACGAATCAGCCAAATGTAAACATATATCTTCTCCGTTTTGGACTTCCTTCCCAATCAGGTGACCACAGCGCATCAAGCAGAGTTTCCTGTGCTGTATATAGTAGGTTCTCATTAGTTATCTGTGTTATATATAGTATCTATAGTGTGTAGGTGTCAGCTCCAATTTCCCAGTTCCTCCCACCACCCCCTTTAACTCCTGGGGCATCCATATATTTGTTCTCTACCTCTGTGTCTCTATTTCTGTTTCATAAATAAGATCATCTATACCATTTTTCTAAATTCCACATATATGCATTAATACATGACATTTGTTTTTCTCTGACTTCCTTCACTCTGTATGACAGTCTCTAGATCCATCCACATCTCTACAAATGACCCAATTTTGTTCCTTTTTATGGCAAAGATATACCCTATTGTATATGTACCACATCTTATTTATCCTTTCCTACTGCCTTTTAAAATTCTAAGCTAAATAGCCAAGATTTTCCTCCCTCTCCCTTTTATGTGCCCATGAGCATACATATACACGTATGCNCATGGAATTTTCCAGGCAAGAATACTAGAGTGGGTTGTCATTCCCTTCTCCAGGGGATCTTCCTGACCCAGGGATTGAACCCAGGTCTCCTGCACTGTGGGCAGATTCTTCGCTGTCTGAGCCACCAGGGAAGTCCACTTTAACAGCCACTAATTTGTCTGAATCTAAATTTTAACACTAAGTATGCCAAGAGGCTTAGCATTATGCTTACTATTTAAGTGAACAACTATTTAAGAAATTAGATAATAAGCTAGGCTTGAATTACACAACTTTTTAGAAGGAGGGTCAATATTGTTCATTATAGTCAGGGTTGTACTTCAATTCCATATGAGACGTTCTTTGTTTCCAGAGACCCTAAGTTCTGTTGATTTGGATTTTTCATTCTTTGATGAATGGTGCACATTTGGGCAACCTTCTGCTTAGGTTCTATCAAAATTCTGGAATAGGTTTCAGAAGCCCATCACTCCTGAAAAATAGTATATTGTGAAATAACTATGTGTTAGATTGCACACAATCAGAAAGTCTCAATGTTCTTTACAAGAGGTTCTTACCTTCACAAAAGTATCCATTATCTCTTTTAACATGTAGCTCTTTTAAACCTTTTGTAGCTCAGAAAAGCTTTCTGTATCTCAAATATTGAGTCACTGTTGTGACTGACAGAACAGCTCTATCAAGTTCATAGTAACTACAGTTTCACTATGACTCCATGCCATATAGATAATCTACAAGAAGGAGCTTATATGACAAACTTTGGTGTATTACAGTAAAATACAAATAATCAGACTCTACCAGGGTCAGCATGCCAAGATAAACAGCATAATGCCCTGTTCAGCTTGATTTGCTTTGCAAATCAAAGCAAAAGTTTGGGGTTTTTTATTAGTTATTTTATAAAGGGCAGTTCCATTTTCAACTGGCTATAAATTTGAAAGCATAGAATTGGCTTTACTTGAATATGTCTGTGTGTGTTTATGCGTGTGTCAAAAATCTGCACTATTTGTAACTTTTATAAGTTTTATATCTCAAGACTTCTGCTATAGTTTGAGAGAGTACATCTTTCTTAACCATTAAGAAACATCCTGGGGTGGAAATAAATGTAAATGTACTTAAAATGTAACATTATGCAAGATGGTTTAGGGAAGAACTTTAGTATGTTTTGGTATGTTTTAAAATGCAACATGCTTATGGCTGAAGAAGTACAGTGAATAAGTCATTAATCGGCTTTAAGATCTATGGTTTTATCTTCTGTTTCTATTCCTTGTGACCTACACAATGTTGATTCCTCCATTCTCTATTTTGATGTCCCCAGTGAGAGCACAGGTGTTCAGGAAGCAAAGCATTGGGAGCATAAGGCCTCAAAAATTTACAAGAATCATTCAAAAATGCTTCCAATTTTCATTCTAAACAGATAAAATACTTTGTACTTTTAGTACCAGAGGAAAAAATGCTATCTGTGCCCTCTAGTTTCAGATTCTGGGCTCAGTCTTCCTGAGCTGTTTCACTGAACTTTTTGGACTCTCATTTCTCCTTTGTCAATTTTCATTTTCTACCATTTCAGTGGTCCAACCAGAAAGGCTCTTTATACTACCACAATCCCAGAGATTCCCAAGACCACTGGGGTCAGGAAGCAGCAGTGGCCCAGAGCAGAGAGGATGGTATTATCTCAAAGATCTGAATGAGGCATCAGGAATTTGACTGAGACAGAAATTAAAATGTGCATTACTCGTGGATTATAGACTATGTGAGACCACTTATTAAAAAAACAACTGAGTTCCTATGTAAGCTATATTGTGTCTGATGAGTCATTCTCATGGTCTAGAACTGGAAATCCCATGAGAGGTCATTTCATGGGGGCTTCCTCGATGATAAGATCAAATCAAAAAAGGTGAAAGAATAACTTCCAATAAAGACAGAATAAAAGCAACATTCAAGTCAGGGTTTTATCTGAGAGGGTGCCGGGGGTGGGGAGGCATAAAGGTGAAACCCTGCCTTGCTACTAAAATATGTTTGCCCTAGAAAAAGTAACCATCTTGGAGGTTTTCACTTGCAAAACCTTTGAAAAGGAAAGTAGCAAGAAACACCACATAGATTGAACACAATGAATGAAGTGAGAGAGGAATTCATAAAGCTCTTTTGCTTTCAGTCAAAACAACAGCAAGGGACTATCTCCTGGCTGGTTTGGACAGGCAGGTAAGATAGAGGAAAGAACAGCAGTAGATACAAAGGAACAAATAAAACTGTCATCTCCACACAGACCAAGAGAACAGACTTATGGACACAGCTGGGGTGGGGGAGAAAGTAAACGGTGGGATGTATGGAGAAAGTAACACGGAAACATACATGACCATATGCAAAATAGATAACCAATGGGAATTTGCTGTACGACTCAGGGAACTCAAACCAGGGCTTGGTAACAATCTAGAGAACTGGGATAGGGAGGAAGGTGGGAGGGAAATTCAAAAAGGAGGGGGCATGGGTAAACCTACGGCTGATTCATACTGATGTCTGGCACAATACTGTAAAGCAATTATTCAATTAAAAATAAATAATAAAAAAAGAAAACTGTGTCATCTCCAGACTGAACACACCCCTGGACTGCCCACAGGAAAATGCCATGGGACTGGGGCCACCTGCCCACTCAGCTCATGATGGTCTAGTGAGAGCCCCCCAGGACCCACAGCTCCGCTTATTGTGGGGAAGCACGTGTTCCTGTTGGTGCCTCTTCCCCCATCACTCAAGACCAGCTGTTCCTCTGGAACCTCCAAATTCCAAGCGGCTGGAGTCCCTCAGATTTGCCAGTTCACAGATGCCTTGACCAGTTGAAAGTGGTTATCTTTTAAATTAATATGTTTACAACCTGCTAGAAAACTTCAAGAAAATTCTTCCAAATCAACTTACTTACTGCCTTTTATGTATTTATTTCTAAATTAATTGTATCATAGTATAGGTGCTTTACAATGCTTTGTCAGTTTCTACTGTACAGAAAAACGAATCAGCCAAATGTAAACATGTATCTTCTCCGTTTTGGACTTCCTTCCCAATCAGGTGACCACAGCGCATCAAGCAGAGTTTCCTGTGCTGTATATAGTAGGTTCTCATTAGTTATCTGTGTTATATATAGTATCTATAGTGTGTAGGTGTCAGCTCCAATTTCCCAGTTCCTCCCACCACCCCCTTTAACCCCTGGGGCATCCATATATTTGTTCTCTACCTCTGTGTCTCTATTTCTGTTTCATAAATAAGATCATCTATACCATTTTTCTAAATTCCACATATATGCATTAATACATGACATTTGTTTTTCTCTGACTTCCTTCACTCTGTATGACAGTCTCTAGATCCATCCACATCTCTACAAATGACCCAATTTTGTTCCTTTTTATGGCAAAGATATACCCTATTGTATATGTACCACATCTTATTTATCCTTTCCTACTGCCTTTTAAAATTCTAAGCTAAATAGCCAAGATTTTCCTCCCTCTCCCTTTTATGTGCCCATGAGCATACATATACACGTATGCACAGATTCATTTTTAAAATAATAACTAGAGTATCTTTCAAAATTATTTTTTAAAATGCCACATATCTTTATTTCTCAAAAGAGATAGGATCTTCCTTACAATGTCTTCTATAAAGCTCTGGCAGTACACAATGTCACCCCATGGAAATACTGGGGGAAAAAAGGCTATAAAATGATTTCCAGGAAAATCAAATGTATATTTGAATTCAACATTAAGTCTAGGCACTGAAGAAACATGCTGGAATTCACTACCTCTAGACATTTTCTGTAAAGCATGAAAAATAGCTAAGCATATTTTTAAATGTATGGACATTTACCAAAATAAATATGAAACTTCCAAATGGCTACCTCAGATACTGATTTACAGGATGGCTGCAAGTACAGACATTCATTCACTCAGGGTTTCCTTGGGATAATATCGTGGCAATTCCATCAGCAATAGTGGGGAAACTGTTTA
>SJYW01026598.1:7870-20031 GCA_006410735.1 Raphicerus campestris
TCATCCAGGATCTTGCAGAGCCCAACCCAGCTGGCGTTCACAGCGTACAGGATGTGGGTGGGGGCCACGTCAGCGTGGATGATCCGGAGCGCAACGGCATTGAAAGGGACCTGGAGGACACACACATACCCCCTCCAGTGATCTGACTCGAAAGACTACTTGTGTTAGTAGTTTCTACAAGCTGACGAGTCGTCTATCTGAAGTTTTATCTGCCAAACTGCCCACTGAAACATATCTAAACGGAATGGAAATTGTTTACTGTTTCACTGCTTTAGACTGAGAACTGAGGAAAATTACACAAAGCTCCTGCACACCAACAACACTTGCTAGAAATCTAAACTGAATGCCTACAACTCTGCCTAAAGAGACATGTGAGATGCGAATTCGGGGACATCCGCATGAGCGGAAGTTAGGAGGGAGACTGAAAACTCATCACCAACAAGAAAGTAAACATCCAGAGTGAGGAGAAGCCACCTAAGGGAATTACTGAATTAAGAAAAATGGACCACCTTCCTGGAGCACACAGTAAAGGACTACCTTTAACATGTAACTCTCTGGGTGACTACAAACTTTTAAAATAGGAAAGCATTTTGTTAAACATTTTATTTAGGCTTCAAAAACAAATGTGAATTTGTAACAAACAGCAGTTTACATTACTGCTAGATAAGTTTCAAGTCCAGTTACAGAGCATCACCAACGAGTATAAACTGGAGCAAATCACCCCAAAAGTCCACTAAACCAACTGCCTTGGGTTCTTCAGTGGAGAGTGCTTGGAAGCTTGCGGCCAATCTCACCACTGGGCTTGGGCAACATGACGCTGCCCCCCCGCCCCACTCCCTGGTCACGGCCCCTGCCTGTGTGACCTCTGCCCAGCATCTCCACTTGCCTGCCTGCACCCAGTCTTCTAGCTGTAAGCAGGGTCTGTACTAGCACCTTCCCCACAGACTCAACAGAGCGTCTGGCCCACTGTGTGCTCAGCACTGTGCAGGCCATACAGCGGAATGAGGGCTCTGGTCCAGAGTCAGGCCACCTGGCGCCAGCCAGTCCCAGCCCAGACTTGTCCTATGTCCTGTGGGCAACCTGAATCTGCCCCTAGCCTCAGCTCCGTCATCTGTAAAGTGGGGATAATAACAGGGCCTCGGTGAGCAGAGGACAGCACAGGGTGGGCGCTTAGAAATACTACCTGATGCTACTTGATTCTTTCATCATCTGGGACCCTACTACTATGGTGGTTTCTTCCCAAAACAGCCCTTCAGAGATTGGAATCCACGACACACATACTTCAGAGCTAGAATCAACCTGTGACAACATATCTGAAACACGTTACGAGTGCTCTCTGGGCACGCGCGTTCTACGAGGCCCGTCACCACCACTCGCAGCCTGAGTCACACACACGGCCAGTTGGGAGAAGGGCTGGGCTGGGCTGCAGGGTGTGGTTCCAGGGCCACCTCTGGTATTAGGCAGAACATTCCTGGTCAGGATGGAAACCAGGGTCAGCCCCTCTGGAGGTGGATCTACTCCCACTGGATCCCTCAGCTCCCGACTGTAAAATGGGCACAGTCGCCACATCAACACCTCAGGGCTGAGGATGACACGAGTGAAGGGGTGTAAAGAGGGGAGATGGGCACACAGGAAGCGGACAATCCCCCTGAGAGCTCAGGTTACCTGATAGGGGGTCAGACCGTGTAAGGCACGCAGTGGCTTCGGCACTGGGGGCTGCAACTGGCTCAGGTAACCCAGCACTGCCAGCTCACGAAGGACTCTATTATGTGATTCTCTGAAAAGTAAATCAGAAGAAGGTGAGAGCCCACCTCCGCTCCGAGACAGGGCCCACCTGTCCTGACACAGCCCATGTCCCACCTTCGGGACCTGTAGACCTTGCCTCTTCATAAACCCACTGGAGATCCTTCAGGTCAAAGATCCTAGAGGGGCAAGCAGATCTGGAGGCCAATTCTGGGCATTTCCACTGGGAAAGGAACCATTCGGAACAGACCTGACTTTTCTGTAAACAGGTAGCTCTGACAGAGATCGGAAAGATTTTAGGGGACTGACCCCTTTGAAGGAATCGAGGACAGAAGGCCTTGTCAGACTGAAGAAAATGGAATTCTCCAGCTATGATGGTCTGCTTACCTATTCCTGGACGTTTTTCCAGTCACAAACTCCGACTTCACGAACATCAGCTTATATGCCGTAGACACAATTGGACTTTCTTTTTCTTCGTCAGCAAACTCCAAACTCTCGGCAAATTCAGGCAGGTGGAAACCTCTGTTTCTGACTCTGGACCTGCGTCTTGTGTACAAGCCGTCCATGTCGTCCACAAAGTCGGGAGTGAGGTCCGGCATGTATTTACTCCGGTCCGAGCTAAACTGGACGACGTGGCTGGGCGACAGCAGGCGGATCAGGTCAATGAGAAGCAGGAGACCCTGGTCTGCGAGGAAGTAAACGACAGAGCCCAGTCAGTGCACCTGGGTGGTGATGTGTGCCCATGAGAGGCTGAGACGAGGAGCCTCCTAAGGACAGGGCTTCATGCTGACATCTGAAAGCCACACACACACCCGTTCCCATCACCCAACCCTTTCTGCCAGATGCGCCTCCATGGACTTACCTGCCACCCAGCCCATGGTGTTGATGATAAGAGGGGACTCTCGCTTGTAGGAGCTGAAAACATACTTTATTACCTCAATATAGTTTTCAAAGTTGTTTTTACAAGAAGTTTTTCCATAATAGACCATTTTCTGGGGTGTCCTCTGGTGGGTGAAAGGTGGTCCTAAGAAAATAAAAGTGAGAGTCATTAATCCATGAGAACCTAAGAGGTGGCAAGGGTTATGGTCCAGCCATGATCCCTGACGAAGCTGCTCAGGAAATCTGAGCCCATCCGACCACTAGGAATAGCTATGCTCTCACTTTTGGAAATCTAAGCTTTCAACATCAAACATAGACATGCCTGCATTTATACACAGTTAGCCCCAGCTATGTCCTAATATGGCCATTCATTCAACAAACGTCTACCGGACGTCTACTGCATGCTGGGCATTGTTCTAGATACTTAGGACACATCTGTGAGCAGAAAAAACTCCCCCACAGGGCTTACACACAGTAATTAGTAACAACAGTAATCACTTGCTGGAATACGGTACTGACTATGTCCCACGTGTGCTACACAGTCTCTAGTTTCCATAAACCCCTATGACACAGGTAGTATTTACTTTCTCGGCTTTTACAGAGGAGGAAGCTGAGAAAGAGATCACCTTGACCAAGGCCACACAGCTAGTAGGGCTCAGTGGGACTTGAACTCAAGCAGTCAGCCTGAGAGGACACAGCCTCATCACAGCAGCAGTCTGTCCCCCCGAGGCGCCTCCCATCGCCTCTGGTCAGGGCTGCGGCCGGGCCGGCACACACGGCAGGCAGGTGGCCAGGGCCACGTCACAACACAGTGACAAGAACTCCAGTCAGTGCAGCTGGAGCGAGGCCCCCTAGGGAAGAGCCGGCGAGGCGCCCCTCAGGCTGGGAGTCAGGGGGCCTGGGGCAGCCCCCAACTGAGAGTGGCCTGCATGGTCCAGGGACTGAGCAAATACAAAGGGAATGAACAAATATGTAAACGCACTGAGAATAACTGCAGCCAGGGTTCTCACCATTGGAAAAGGAGCTGATTAATGTGGAAGGGGGAAGGTTAACTAGGATGTACCCTGGGGGTGAGACTAGAATCTGAATGATCACAATTCCTTGCTGGTCCAGTGGTTAAGACTTTGGGCTTCTACTGCAGGGGACAGGGTTGGATCCCTGGTCAGGAAACAAGATCCCAAAAGCCATGGAGATTGGCCAAAAAAAAAAAAGAAAAGAATGATCAGTGCAAATTCATGGCTCTTAATAAATGGAAACCTTTTCAAAGACATGAAAATATGTATTTACATATATGTGCACAAATACGCACACATATATGACATGTATGGGTTTAAGTATATGTATATTCCCTAACTGTCCACCGAGGGGCTTTGGAAGCAATGACACCCAGAAGAAAACAAAAACACCACACCTAGTTAGATCGGAAAACACTATCTTAAGCAACTGATCAAAGCTACTATCTCTGGTAACGGGAAAAACTGACAGCGTGTTGGTACAACACAGAGAACACAGCGTCACTTCTAGATCTAAATATGGGAACACCCACAAATGTACTCTTCAAACTGTCAAGGTCACAGAAGATTAGAAAAGCCAGATAACAGTCTCCGTATTAAAGAAGACTCAAGATTTTTAAGTACGCGCTGGGCCTACACAGACGACTGAGACAAAATGGACAAAACCAAGTAACTACACTATGGCAATGTCACTAACCGGATTTTGCTGGTTGTTTCTATGATGATCTATCAGTGTCCTTGTTTTTAAAAATATGGTAAAAAAGGGGAAAAGAATTAAATAGAACAGAGAAAATGTAAAAAGAGGAACAATGAAACCAGCTAAAAAAGAGGAATTCCCTGGCAGTCCAACAGTTAGGACTCTGAGCTTCCCTTGCTGGGAGCCCGGGTTTGATCCCTGACTGGGGAATCTAAGATCCCACAATCTGTACTGCATGGCCAAAAACAACAACAAAAAATTGTTTAAACCACCCCCCCCCACACCACATACACACAAAAAAACTTTTTAAATAAGAAAAAACAAACAACGAAATCCCATAAAAATCAGTTATGTTCCTACATACCAGCAATTAACAGTCTGAAAAGGGAATTAGAATAGAAATTGCATTTACAATAACTAAAGAATTAAATCCTTAGAAGTGAATCTAACCAAGGAGGTAAAATATTGCTTAAAGAAATTAAAGACGACATAAAAAATTAGAAAGACATTCTGTGTTCATGGATAAGAAAATGTTAATACTACCTCATCTACAGATTGAATGCAATCCTTGGGACTTCCCTGGTGGCCCAGTGATGAAGACTGCTTCCACTGCAGGGGCGTGGGTTCAATCCAAGGTCGGAGAACTAAGATCCTGCATGCCTCACCACCCAGTCAAGTGAAAAACAAGATCAAATACAATCTCTATCAAAATTCTAATAGCCCTTTCCCCAGAAATGAAAAAGCCTATTCTAATAGTCATATGGAATTGTAAAGGGTCTCAAAATGACCAATCTTGAAAAAAGAATAAAGCTGGAGGGTTCACATTTCCCAATTTTGAACTCCTTACAAAGGTATAGTAATTAAAAGTGTGGTACTGGCCTAAGGGCTATGTGGATGTAAACCAATGGAATAAAGAGCACAAAAAAAAAAAAAAAATCCTTGCATGCATGTGTTTCCCAGGTGGCGCTAGTGGTGAAGAACCCACCTGCCAATGCTGGAGACACAGAACTGCAGGTTCCATCCCTGGGTTGGGAAGATCCCCTAGAGAAGGGCATGGCAACCCACTCCAGTATTCTTGCCTGGAGAATCCCATGGACAGAGAAGCCTGGTGGGCTACAGACCATGGGGTCACAAAAAGTTGGACGTGACTGAAGCAACTCAGCACGCATGTATGTATGGATGTGTGGTCAGATGATTTTCAACATGGGTGTCAAGACCATTCATTGTGCAAAGAACAAATAGATAATGAAAACTGGACATTTGTGTACATAAGGACGAAGTGAGACCCTCCTCTTGTGTCAAACACAAAATGTAACTCAAAACTGATCAAAGACCTAAGTGTTAGAGGTAAAACTTGCAAAATTCCTAGAAGAAAACATTATGGAAAATCTTTATGAGACTAGATTTAGTAACAACTTCATGGATGATCCAAAAAGCATAGGCGACAAAAACATAAAAATTAAGAACTTTTGTGCATTGAAGGATATTATCAAAAGCAAATAAAATGACAAAGTATCTGCAAATTGCATATCTAGCAAAGAATTAACACCCAGAATATATACAGAACTCCTAAAACTCAACAAAAACAAAGAACCCAATTCAACAGTGGGCAAAGGACTAAAACAGCCATTTCTCTGAAGCAGACGTACAAATGGCCAATAAACATATGGAAAGAGGCTCAACACTGTTAGTCATTAGGGAATGCAAACCAAGACCAAAAAGAGATTACTTCCGTCCACAAGAAAGGCCGTGATCAAAATAACAAGTATTGTTGAAGATGTAGAGAAATCGGAACCCTTGTGAATTACTGCTGAGGATGTAAAACAGTGCAGCTGCTATAGAACAGTCTGGCAGTTTCTCAAAAAGTTAAACATGACCACTCGTGGGTGTGTATGTATGTGTGTATATAATATATCCAAAGGAACTGAAAGCGGTGGCCTGAACAGATAGTTGTAACTAATGTTCACGGCACCATTAGTCACAACAGGCAGAAAACCAAAACCAACAGAGGGGCTTCCCTGGCAGTCCAGTGGTGGAATCTGCCTGCCAATGCAGGGGACAGAGTTTGATCCGTGATGATTCCACATGCTGTGGAGCAGCTAAGCCCTGGCGCCCTAGAGCCTGTGTGCCACAACAAGAGAAGCCACCACAATAAGAAGCCTGCCCACCACAACAAAGAGTAGGCCCCACTTGCTGCAACTCGAGAAAGCCCCTGTGTAGCAATGAAGACCCAGCACCATCAAAAATAAATAAATAAAAACACAGTTTAAAAGATAGACAAAATGTGACACACATACATTGGCATGATTTTCAGCCACAATAAGGAGTTAATTTTGATATATGCTACAACTCAAAGGACATGAGTCTGAGCAAGCTCTGGGAGATGGGGAAGGACAGGGAAGCCAGGCGCGCTACAGTCCATGGGGTTGCAAAGAGTCGGATATGACTGAGCGACCAAACAATATGTTTACACTTAAGTGAAAACAGCCTGACACAGGAGCACAAGTACTGCGTGATTTCACTTAGATGAGGTGCCCAGAACAGGCAGATTCACAGGGAGGGCCAGGCAGCACACCAGAGGTCCTCAGAGGCTGGAAGAGGATGCACTGTTATTTAATGGACACAGCATTTCAGTCCAGGAAAAGGAAAATGTTTTGGAGGTAGACAGTGATAATGATTATACAGTGCTTCGAATGTATTTGATGGCACGGTACTGTACATGTATCAATAGTCAAAATGATAAATAACATGTTATGTACATTTTTTATTAAAAAAAGCAGCATGGGACTCTGATTTGGATTCTGAAACATAAAAAGGGTATTAGTAGGGTAACTAATGGATTGTGAAAAAAATCTATAGTTAATAGTATTATATCCATGTCAATTTCTTGGTTGAGATCATTGTGTAGCATTATGTAAGATGCTCGTATTAGAGGAAAGTGTTTCTAATTTACATGAAATAAAATGGATGGTAGTTCCATTTATTAAAATAGAACCCTAGAAAGGTATCATTGAGTTTTTAGGGTTTTTTTTGGAGACCAGAGGAATTCTTATGGGAAGACCATAAGTTTCATGGAGAGATGTGTTCATTTTTTCATATTTTATACTTCTGTACTCTTTGACTTTCTTGTATCATTACTTTTGTACTAAGACATTTAAGAAATGCAGAATACATACCTAGAACTGGTTCTGTAATATTAAGCAAAGAAATGCAACCAGGAGGAGTAAATTCTGTCTGCCCCAGATCACATTCCAAATAATCAACGCAGGATATACTGAAAATTTAAAAGAAAGAAATCTTAACTCATTTTATTTACCATGTCCAAGGTAAATCAGAACATAAAGATTTTATGTGACACACGGGCATACCCCACCCCACACAGCCTTGCAGGCAGAATGCTCCAAAGATGACACCAGCATAGAGAAAATATCAGTGAAGAGAAAACGGGATGCAGGCCTGGCTACAGTGTCCATTTGCTATATGGATACAACTCTGCCTTTCCTCAAACTTTATTTTTTAAATACAACAGACTTTATCCCTGCTCTGACTCTCTGGGTTTGGACAAAAACAGATTCTGAGATCAACTGATGGCTCTTGTGAGCTCCCCAACAGGCAAAGTGGGTACACTTGGGAGTGCCATAGCTGCACCCCCAAACGGTACAACCAGGAGGCCTCCCTTGGCTGAGCGGCTTTGCAGAGAGTTGTATGCCATCTCTACGGAGGAGCTGAGATGCATTCCCATCTAGCTTCTCAAATCAAAAATCCTACTTCCTGCTGAAAGTCTGGCAATATGTCACAACAGGATTAAAAACACTCTTACCTATTTAACAGCTGGTTAATGAGGTATCTATTAAATGTTGACTTTCCAATGTCCTGGCAGCCACAAACCAGAATGACAGGGCAGCTGTCTGCTTCTTCTGGAGGGGAAAGAACATTGGCCCCTGACATGAGCTGTCATCTTTAGGACTCCGATCATTAACAGTAATCCTCTGAGGCTCCGGCGGATGAACGCTAGGCTACATCAGTTTCTATCACTCACCGCTAGAAATGCTCACTAACTCTTCCACAGTTGCAAAGGCGCTCTCTGTTAAACGCAAGCCGGTTTTTTTTTTCTCTCTTCTAATACCCACAGATCTCAAGGCAAAATACTCAGAGTTAATCTGGAAAGTCCGGACCTGAAAATAACAACATAATGTGCTTCTTTTACTTTGGTTTGAAATTAATAAGCCTCAAATAGTTGTGAGCTACAAAAGATAACTTTGGAAACTTCCTTGGTGGTCCCGTGGCTAAGACTCCACACGCCAGTGCAGAGGGTCCGGGTTTGATCCCTGGTTAGGGAACTAGATCCCACAAGCCGCAACTGGGACTTCACATGCCATACTAAACATCCTGAGAGGTGCAACTAAGACCTGGTGAGGCTAGATAAATAAACATTTAAAAGGAGAAAAAAGATAGCTCTGATCCCTCCTTTTGTCTCACCTCTCAGTTGATTCTCAACTATCAATCACTGAGGGCAAAATAAGAACATCTTATAAAATGAGATAATCTAAAGGTTACTCTCTGCCTTATGTGAAAATATAATTCCGGAATGTACTAACACATGGGCATGGGAGGGTGGAGGAAGTTATCCAAGAAAGATCATAAGGAATCTAAATAGTGGTGCTTGAGTAAGTTGCAGGAAAAAAAAAAAAATCTGAAAGTAAGTGAAAAACGAACAAGTTTGATCACAGCACCTGAAACACTCACTGTCAGGTGCGGTCTCCATGTCCACCTCTGTAGCCCTGCCAGGCTGCTGGATTCTGCACTGGACTAAATTAACGTGACCGTAGGAGCCCATGCATCATCCTGCCCACATTTCTTAGCTTCTCCTTCCATGTCAAACCCCCAATGACCCCACTCAGCAATACCCGGATCCCTTTCACAGAGTAAGAGGAAACAATGAGAAGAGAGCTTCCGCTTGCTCCATCCCTGTCCTGGGCATTTCCTCTAGCCACTTTCAAGGAAGCGCCTCTGCTCCCAAGGCCAACCAACCACACAGACACTGGAACCCCTCCCTCCATCCTCTCTCCACGGCACCATCAGTGTGCTCTGCTGTGCTCAAGCATGAGGTTCTTTTCATCCATCTGAACAAAACCCAGAACTCTCTCAACTAAGCTTACTCTTCCAACCTGTTTCATCTCTTTCTTCCCTTTATAGCTAAACTCTTAAAAGCAAAATTCCTAACCACTGAACCCTTGAGCTCCTCCTTCCCCAGCTCTTGATTCCATTCCGATCAGGCTGGTCTGCTCAGCAATGCCATGAAACCGCCCTGTGCAGAAGGTGAGCCTGCACGCAATTTCCTTCTCAGGCTTCGTCTCACCATCAGCAGCACCGGGCGCCCTCACTTCCTTCAAAGACTCCCTGATTACACCCACCGGCTCTCCTTTACCACGAGCACCACCACTCCTCAGTCTCTCTGTTGCTACACAGGCTCAGACCTTGAACTTCTCATTTCTACCTGCATCAACTTCTCGGTGTCATTATCCCATCTCATGGACTTTGGAACCCTATTCTGAAAAGAACAGATACTATACTTGATCTTAGTCCAAAGGCCAAGAAGTGATGGAACCCTATTCTACTGAAAGCACCCAAATTTATATTTGAAACCTCTTCTCTGGGCTTCCTGGGTGGCTCAGTAGCAAAGAACCCTCCTGCCAATGCAGGAGACATAAGAGACACGGTTCGATCCCTGGGTCAGGAAGATCTCTTGGGGGAGGGCATGGCAACCCACTCCAGTATTCTTGCCTGGAGAATCCCATGGACACAGAAGCTTGGCTGCAGTCCATAGGGCTGCAAAGATTCAGACACAACTGAGGTGAATCAACATATACCCATGCATACAACCTCTTCTCTGAATTTGACTCACACAATTCAATAGCCGAGCAGGCATCTCCAATTGGATGTCTAAGAGGCATCTTTCAGCTACAGACCTAAATCTCCTCCTATAGCCCCATGTCTCGGCACACTCAGACAGTCCGGTCAAAAAACCTGCTGCTACTCCCCGATTCCTCCTCACATCCAGTCTGATGTTCCTATATATTTGGCTCAATTTACTGGCTCAGGGGAGACAATTTTAGGAACCAATCTGACTTCAGGAAATTAATAGTAAGGGCAGCAAAAATTTGGAAATGAGGAAAGGGAGAGATAGGAGAAAGGGTAAGTACACTGAAATTACTCAGAATTTACAGAAAATTCATACTGTCTCAAGTTAGTGAATCAAAATGTAAAGACAACCATTTTTAAAATATCAAAAGGCATTTAATCAACTATAACAGAAAATGGTGACTTTATCTGGGGAATGAAGCTAAGTGGGGTAGAAGAGACGATTTTTCCGATACATCCTTCTATTGACTTTTTTACTGTACACACGTTACATTCTGTATGACTTATAGCACAACGTGACAGACAGATAAGACTAGGGGCATCCTACATAGTAATCTGACTGTTTTTGGTGAAAGTAATGAGGAAAACTCTGAATGAAAACTGGTTCTACCTCTTGTACGAAAATGTAAGATAAACCTGGATGGCTGATTATGAAGTTCACAGTGGAGGTTTTCAGACGTTCCAGCAACACAATGGAACACAGAGGAGAAAAACTGCTCATCAAACAATATCTGTCATCTGTAAAGAGAGACATAAGCTGCCTTAGAAACAGAACTACATCAGACACTATGCCCTGAGGGACTTTCCGCTCCTCTGCTGAAGTCCACACCTTTTGAGACTAGGGATTATGTACGAGAGCCTTTTTCAGGAGGCCATATTGCATGACAGAAACATACCTGGATGGAGAAGTCAATCCAGGTTTGCTACCTAAACACTGTGTGGCCTTGGGTGACTTCCCTCATCTGTGAAATGGTAAAAATAGCTTCACTCTCCAGACCTTGGTGAGGGTTTAAATACATAAAGTAAAGAGTGCAAGTTTGGGGCCATAGTAAACATCTAAAAATTATACGCCTTGGGTCTTCCCTGGTGCTCTAGTGGTTAAGACTCCAAGCTTCCACTGTAGGGAACATGGGTTCTATCAAGGGAACTAAGACCCCACATGCTGCAGGGTGTGGACAAAAAAAAAAAAAGTTTTTGCCATATTATGATATATCCTCAGTAAGTCACTCAGTTCTCTTCATTACCTTGGTTCAGATAAGGTCTGAGCAGAACTCGGGCTTCTCTCTTCATCTCCTTCTTGCTTTTCTCATGCACTGAATAATGAACAGCACTGATGGCCAGGCGAGAGTGGGTATACGTAGAGAAGACATTTTGGGCAGGCTGGCCTTGGCTGATGGTAAANAGGTCTGAGCAGAACTCGGGCTTCTCTCTTCATCTCCTTCTTGCTTTTCTCATGCACTGAATAATGAACAGCACTGATGGCCAGGCGAGAGTGGGTATACGTAGAGAAGACATTTTGGGCAGGCTGGCCTTGGCTGATGGTAAAACCAAACACCTGCACCTGGCCATAGAGGCAGGTCACACGACAGATCCCACTAAAAGTAAAGCCCTAGAGGGAACGAAGAATGAAAAGAAGAAATAAGGTTACAGATTCTGTTACCAAAGACAGAAAACTTCTAAGATTTTAATTGGCTCTTCAGATTATCAAAAGGAAATGAATTTAAAAAAAGAACGAGATGAATTGCTAAGTAACAGAATAACTTGTAGGTAATGATGTAGTATTTTAAACTAATAGATTAAAATGTGAATACTTTTAATCTAAGATCATATCCTGGAGCAGCCAAAGGGACAGAGTCTGATGCACACTGACCCAAGGTGGCCCCATGAACTTAGTTCTGCTGTTCTCC
>SJYW01026601.1:0-10846 GCA_006410735.1 Raphicerus campestris
AGGCAGTTCCCTCTGTTTGATTTCCTCTGTTTGCTGGTCTCTTCCGTGTCTGATTTCCGTCTTGACACAGGGATGGCGGAGATGGATGGGGTCTGTCCTAGGTTTCATGCACCTCCCGGGTCTAAGCCACTCAGGTTCGGCGCTCAGGAAGCCCCCCGAGGCGCAGATTTGGATGGTCGTACGCTCTGTGCCCTTCCCAGGTCCGAGTAGCTAGGGAGTTGGGCGAGCGCAATTGCCTCGATTTCTGGGCTTATTGTGCTGCTCAGATTTCTGGGAGTGCCATTGGGGCTCCTTCTCAGGTGGATGATGATTGTCCAGAGCCCCCCAGAAGTCTTAGTTAGCAAAGAAACCTGCTTGCAATTTGGTAGGTGATTCTCTTGCGCTTCGATTGCCCCCCTTCCAGCACTTATGGCTCTGTCTGCCCGTCACCGGAGGGGGATGGTCTGCGACTGGTTATTTCCAATCGGTCCTTTGTTCTGTGCGCGGGACTGTCACGGTGTCTTATGTTTGAGCATTCCGCGTGGTAGCTATCCCACAGTCTGGTTTGCTAGTCCAAGTTAGTTCATTCTGGCCACGCACGGACCCAATTCTGGCCGCGTTCTGACCCGATTCTTGCAAAAAGCCCTGAAGCCTGCGTTTCCCCGTGGCCCACTTGTTAGAAAGCACTGCGGCTGGCTGGTACCGCTCGCTCCCTGCCCAACCCCCACTCACTGGTGTCGGACGCAGGTATTTGCACTGCTTATCCACTGGGTGATTTGCTGTTGGATTCGTAATCTGTTGGTTTTAATTATTTTTCCTTCCTGTTATGTTGCCGTCTGTGCTTCCCAGGCTCGACACAGACACGGCTGTGAGAATGTTTCCTGGAGCTTGGAAACCTCTCTTTTTGAGTCTCTTCCCGGGACAGGATTCCCTTCCCGGGACGGGGCTCCCTCCCTACCTCCTTTGTCTCTTTTCTCATCCCTTATATTTATTCCTACCTGCTTTTGAAGCCAATGATCTGCTTTGCTGGATGCCTGATGTCCTCTGCCAGCATTCAAAAGTTGTTTTGTGGAATTTATTCAGTGTTGAAATGTTCTTTTGATGAAGTAGTGAGGGAGAGAGTGTTCTCCCTGCCCTATTCCTCCGCCATCTTTTTCCATCCCCCCAGATTTTATTTTTTGGGGCTCCAAAAATCACTGCATATGGTGACTGCAGCCATGAAATTAAAAGATGCTTACTCCTCGGAAGGAAAGTTATGACCAACCTAGATAGCATATTGAAAATCAGAGACATTCCTTTTCCAACACAGGTCCATTTAGTCAAGGTTATGGTTTTTCCAGTGGTCATGTATTGATGTGAGAATTGGACTGTGAAGAAGACTGAGTGCCGAAAAATTGATGCTTTTGAACTATGGTGTTGGAGAAGACTCTTGAAAGTCCCTTGGACTGCAAGGAGATCCAACCACTCCATTCTGAAGGAGGTCAGTCCTGGGTGTTCTTTGGAAGGAATGATGCTAAAGCTGAAACTCCAGTACTTTGGCTACCTCATGCGAAAAGTTGACTCATTGGAAAAGGCTCTGATGCTGGGAGGGATTGGGGGCAGGAGAAAAGGGGATGACAGAGGATGAGATGGCTGAATGGCATCACTGACTCAGTGGACATGGGATTGGGTGGACTCCGGGAGATGGTGATGGAGAGGGAGGCCTGGCGTGCTGGGTTCATGGGATCGCAGAGTGGGACATGACTGAGGAACTAAACTGAACTGAACTGAATTTATGAAATCAGTTCACCTGAAGAGAGGCAGATTATTCAGAATATTCATGTTTGCATGAGTTTGTATAGAGCCTCAGAGATGGAAACATTTTTGAAGTTGGGCAGAAGACCAGGAGACCTGACTGGACAGGGGAAAACTAGAATCTTGAATGTAAGAAAGCATGTTTGCCACCCTCAGTGGGTTCTAATTTTTTTTTTAAATCACCTCCCTTTCTTCACCTTTATTCCCTAAGCCCCATCCTCTACCTGCTATATCTTTTCCGATAGTACAGATCACCTTTTAACATACCATATAATATACTTGGATTCATGTTTATTGTGGATTATCTGTCTTCTCCCAACTAAATATACGGTCTATGAGGTCAAATGTCTGCCAGTTTTGTTTACTGATGTAAAATAAGCACTATAAGAGTTTCTGAGTCAAGGAGCAATTTAAGTCAATGATCAGTTGGTTAAATGACCAATAGCAGAGCACTGGGCAGGCCTATAGGTTTCAGAATTTTGTGGTTTCGAATAGCTATTGAAAATAAGCTGTTTTGCAATTACTGTCACAGGTTAAGATACTTTTCTGTTTCCTTTATCAGCATAAACATAGACTACATTTGAAGATAAGGTTTTAGACCAAACATGCTAGCTGAAATGTACATTTGAAAAAAATTATAGTAGTTGATTTGTTTTCTTTATTCAATATATAATTATATTCCTTTTCAAAAACTTTTCCTTACATAGGTGTGTGTACATATATGTTTAAATATATAAATAAAATTCAATCTAGTCAAAGCTATGGTTTTCCAATAGTCGTGTATGGATGTGAGAGTTGGACTATAAAGAAAGCTGAGCACTGAGGAGTTTATGCTTTCAATCTGTGTGTTGGAGAGACTCCAGAGAGTCCATTGGACTGCAAGGAGATCAAACCAGTCAATCTTAAAATAAATAAGTCCTGAATATTCATCAGAAGGACTGATGCTGAAAATTCATTGGAAGGACTGATGTTGAAGGTGAAGGTCCATAACTTGGCAACATGATGCAAAGAACTGACTCACTGGAAAAGACCCTGGTGCTAGAAAAGTATGAAGGCAGGAGAAAAAGAGGATGGCAGAGGATGAGATGCTGGATAGCATCACCAACTTGATGGACATGAATTTGAGTAAGCTCCTGGAGTTGATGATGGACAGGGAAGCCTGCTGTGCTTCAGTCGATGAAATCAAAACAGAACTGACTGAAATGAACTGAACTGAACCTATGCATAAGTGTTATGTATAAAACACAATGACTATATGATCATTATGCATATGTAACATTGACATATAATGCTATTTTAGTTTCAGGTATAATTATACATATATAATATTGACTTATTTTGGTTTCAGGTGTACAACTTAATTATTTGGTATGTGTATATATTGCAATATATACATCCTTGTGGCTCAGATGGTAAAGAGTCCAGTTGCAATGCAAGAGACTCTTGTTCAATCCCTGGATCAGGAAGATCCCCTGGAGAAGGAAATGGAAACCTATTCCAGTATTCTTGCCTGGAGAATTTCAAGGACAGAGGAGCCTGGTGGGCTACAGTCAAAGGTGTAGAAAAAAGTGGGACATGACTGAGTGAGTTTCACTTACACTTATATATTGAAAAATGATCACTGCAATAAGTCTGGTGAACATCCATCATTAGAAATAGTTACAATTTTCTTCTTGTGATGAGAGCTTTTATAATATCTTAGCACAAATAGGCAATAAATATATTCCCTTTTTGACTTAGTGCAGTTAAATGAGACAAGTGGCTCTGAGTCTTAGAATCAAAAAATCACGTTGAAACAGTTGAGCTGAATAAAACTTCTCAGTGCCAATTCATACAGAGATTTCTTGAAAAATCCACCCCTGATTAGGCCCACCTGGCTCCCATCACATATGGTATCGTGTACAGGTAGAGATCGGTGTTTAAAGCTTGTGCTATCTTTTCAACTTGTCCATGCATTTCTTTCTCAACATCTTTGATTGCCTCATCTATCTCCTGTCTTCACTATCCAAATAGGTTATAATTACAACACAAGAAGTCTAAGTAGCTAGAGTCACAATTACATCCCTGTGAGCATTTTGGAAAGAGGCTGGGAAGGAGTCTTTCTAGTATGAGAGTTTTACTTTCAGGGGATTAGAAATCTTTTCACTTTGAAGAGTCCATCAATACAAATATTATCCCAGGAGTGAAGACTTTTTAATTACTTGTTTGATTAGTGATTAGCTGACCATATTCTAAGAGTAGGGAGTAAAGGGATAGTAAACAAGGGAGGATTCAGGCAAAAAGAATGAGAAACTCTTGGAGGAAGTAGACACATTATTAGGGAGAGCATAACCTCCATTTTGTTTATGTTTAAGGTTTTGTTTAGGCTGGCTTTGTAAAGGTATGGGTTGTTTCCATTTTATTTCCATTCATCCTCTATGCTTTACAATGTTTATCTTACTTAAGTGTTGAAAGTGACTAGTGATTTACTGCTTGTTATCATTGGGTAGTTGTGCTTTGGTTCAGGTATTTGATAGGGTCTAGCAGAGGCTCTTGAAGAAAGCAATGGCAACCCACTCCAGTACTCTTGGATGGAAAAATCCCATGGGTGGAGGAGCCTGGTGGGCTGCAGTCCATGGGGTCACCAAGAGTCAGACATGACTGAGCGACTTCCCTTTCACTTTTCACTTTCATGCATTGGAGAAGGAAATGGCAATCCAGTGTTCTTGCCTGGAGAATCTCAGGGATGGGGGAGCCTGGTGGGCTGCCATCTATGGGGTCACACAGAGTCAGACACGACTGAAGCAACTTAGCAGCAGCAGCAGCAGAGGCTCTTAAAGTACATATTTCTATGATTTGCTGAAGAAACTTAACTTTAAAAAAATTATTTCTGGTACTAAATAGAAGAAATACAGGAAAATAGGGTTCAGATGCTTTTGGATAAAACCTTAATTTATCTCCTCCCTTCTCTCTGACTTTTCAGTCATCTAGTTACTCAACTAGTCCCATATTCTTGGATGACTTTTTTTGACTCTACTGTCTGCCTCATTCCTTGCATGTGGTCAAGGTCTATTTCATTTCCTGTATCTCTCACATCCTTTGCTTCTTTTCACTTGGCAGAGACCTCTTTGATTTCACTTGGCAGAGCCCTCTTTGATTAGTGTCATAATATTCCCAGCTCTTTTGGATCTGCTTCTTTTTCTCTATCAACCCCAACAGCCACAACTCCTCAATCAGGTTAAGGTTTCTCTTTTCTAATTTTGGACTAAATTAATTTAGTCCAAAATTAATTTTCTAATTTTGCACTAAAATTTCTTCATTTCCTGTTGCTTTGTAGAATAAACACAAATTCTCCAAATTGGCATAAATGATTCTCCATTCTAATCCTACAATAATATATACAACATATCATTGGAGCATCATCACGAGAGATACAGCATGTCTGTTAAAAATGAGCATTTCTTGTTTTTATTTTTTTGTCAGACTTGATTATTCACTGATGACTTATAATGCTATATGTACTAATATCTCAGTTGCCTTGATCTAGGATGTCAGAGATCCTTACTTCATAAGATGATCCTAAATGAATTGACAGATATACTGTCTTCCTATTTTTGCACATCAATATCCCATCAACTATTAGCCATCCCATTTGCATCACTCCTGCGACACACTCAGATGGCTCCTAGCTTTACTTCAATCAACTGTAGCACCATGTTGGCATCACCTCTTATCCTTACTTTACCATTTAAAATAGTAATTTGTGTGTTTATATCACCCTCTCTTCTCCACCACTAGGGAGACTACCTCTGGAAAATAGATATATTTTTAAACCTCAGTTTAAGTCCTCACTGTATCCAGGATGTGATTTACTAATCTATAAGGTCAGTGAACTTCAAAGGTACTTAATTTGTTTGTTTCCATTCGGTAAACACTGCTACTATTCTTGATATAGCAGGGCCATTTCTTCAAATGTAATCTTACATGGAAATATGTAAAAGAGGGAAAAATCAATGCATTCTGGATGGTAAGGGATTGATTGTTAAATCCTGTCAAAATATCCCCTCTTTGGCTTTTCCTGACTGACTCTGTAGAATATCTATGGCTCTCGTCAATATTGTCTGAAATCTACAGTATTCAGTTTATATGTTACAGTCAAGCAAGGAGAGAGCTTTCAATGTCACCACCACTGTCGTTGATCTAAATTTATGCTTGAAGTAAATTTATAAGAGACAAATACATGAAGATATGTGTGGTCTATTGGTGAGTGTATGTTTTCTCCAATTACATTGTCCCTCTTATTGCCAAATTTCCCCTCTAATAAATACCATCCTCTCTGCTGGAAATATCTAGACACTGAAAGAAAGACAGTTAACACTGTCTTTAAAACTGACACTTTATAGGCATGAAGGAGCCAAAGGAGGCATTGATAGATTGGTTTGGGGCAGAGTATTCTGTCATGTTCTGAAAGGTTTTGGTCATCCCAGGTAGAGGCAGGGGCAGGACTCAGGCCAGAATAACCCTGGCTATGAGGGAAGAGGTTGGTTTTGCTGGACAGTGTACCTGTATGTGGGTGAAAGTTGTCTTTGCATAACAGAAGAAAAGTTGCCTGGATTCATCTCTAGAACTATGGCAATTAGTAGCAACAAAAGAATCCTCCTAATATAAAGGACAATTTCAGAAAAAAGAGGTAAGAAGATAAAATGAAAATAAAAGGGAATATGAGATATTTGCTTTTAGGACATTAAAAAAAGCATATATATTTGGGTCCTTAAAAATAAAGTGTTCTAACAGCATTTCATCCTTCACTACCCAAGTCCTTGATTCACTTTCCCTTTGCTGCTTTTCCTTCCCTCTTTCTTTCTCTTCCTTTTTTCTTATTCACCCCCCTTTCCCTTCTACCTCCCCCTCGCCCCTCCCCATTTTCTGTTTACCAGGAATTACTGCTAAAGCCCTAAGATGCTATAAACCAGCCCAGCAACATCATTGAATCTTAGGAGAGCCAGTCAAGAGATTGGCCTTCATACCAGCTTGTTTGGAGGCAACTGAATAAGCAGAGCAACCCTAATCCAATCACATTGCTTTAGTCTCAGTAGAAGCTCAGTCTGTTTGGATGATTTATAATTTTGGGGACTTACTAGGGCATGTGTGTAAGGCCAAATAATTAATGACAAGGATAGTTATACTCTAAAAGTAAGAGAGAATGGTATCTTACTTCTCAGATAAATGTGTTTATGAATCTAGCTTTCTTATCTACTTGGTTTCTATGTGATCAATTGGACAATTGTCCAGACTCCCTAGGTGGGGGACAATTAACACTTAACTAAGCTAGACTTGTTAAATCCAGAGTGATAGAATGTATGGAATTTTTGCAAGATGATGCAGGAAATGAGGATGCAGTGGAGTGTGAGTGAAGACAGCCACTGGAGGAGGATGGAGCCAGTTCAGCTTCGTGTCTGCTCCGCTCTCAACCTTTGTGTCCCCCAGAAATTTCATAGGTTGAAATCCTGACTCCCATGGTGATGGTGTTTCATAGGTGGAGCCTTTGGGAGGTGATGAAGTTATGGAGGTGATGAAGGATGGAGCCTCCTGGATGAGACGACTGCTTTTATATATAACAGACACATGGAGTTTCTCTAGCCCTTTCCCTGATGTGAGGATATAGTAGGAAGTGTGAGAGGGAAAGAGGGCCTTATCTGATCACACTGTGAAAATCCATTTCTATTGTTTATAATTCTATTATATTTTGTTACAGCAGCCCAGAAGGACTAAGACAGCATCCTAACAATTTTTAGACAGTTCAGTAAACCTCATGCTATTTAGATAGCCACGTGCAAAGCACTTATATTGTCTGTTGTAATACTGTGACAATAAAAGAGTTGGCTGACAGTTTGTGGCTTGTTTTCATAAAGAATTCTCAGAATTCAGTCTTCTTGGTAGCATGCCCAGCACAATGAGTAATTATCTAATTCTTTGATTCTTATAACTTGACCCAGAATAATTTTGTGTGATTCTTTAGTCAGTTCAAGCTATTTGTGACCAATTTTAACAGGAAATCCTTTCTCTCAGAGGTAGGGATGATTGATTTTTTTATTAAATGAAGATTAAAGACATTGACAAATTTCCTTCTTAGATTTTGACATCTCTACAAAATATGTGCTTATTTTGTTTCAGATAAGACCCAAACATGCATTAAATAGCTATAAAACTCAAATACATTTTCGACAGGATGGATCATCACTAACCATCTCAGGATTGGCTGGGTTAATTCCGGGCTTCGCATTGGGTCAATCGGCACCTAAGCACCTGGAGGTAGGTGCTAATTTTACTTGAATCCCTGCGTAGGCAGTGGAACATTTTATAAAAAGCAGTTTGGCGCTCATTCTCATCCTGCGACGTCAAGGAGGACTTTCCTGACCACACTGGATAGGTCTCGCTCTTCTCTCCAGGATCAACCTAAGCACCCCCAAAATAATGAATTTTATGAGTTTTATTAGTATTTGCTCTTCTTTGTTCCCTCATTATCAAATTAAGATTGGGGAAGACTTATGAAACTGTCTAGACATGGATTTGGAGCCAGTGTATGGAAAATCTATTAGCAATCTAAAATCAAGAAGCAGAACTCAAGTATGAGTTTGGTTTTGACTTTATCTTTCCTTCCTTTCCACTCTCATCCTTTGCCTTGAAGAGGACAAAGAAAGAATATGAGCAGATGTTCAGTAGCAGATCACCTGGGTTGCTTTTAAGAAAACATTGATCTTACAAATTCTATGCTCCAGTTCTCTTACCCATGAAAGTATTTTAACCACATGTGCCCAGCAAGAGGCTAGCTTTTGGTGGAATTGTGTGCCACGCAAGGAATGCTGCACCTATCAAAAATTGTAGCTGAATTCTAATTCACTTGCAATAGAATCTAGCATTATGAGTGATTAGGCTTTTGCTTTATATAACAGCAATTAGAATATAGAAGGCCTGAATCTTGTCCTTACAAAGTGAGATGTTTCAAAACTCATTCCTCAATTCAGAGGTCATCTTTTGTCTTTCATAAGGAAAGCAAAGAAGGCTTCAGGAGATGGCTTACCCTATTTTGTATCTCTTTCACACCTTCTAGAAGTACTCTGGTATTCTCCTCCATCTCTTCAGCCTTTCCCAAGATAACAGGTGAGACTCCTTTCAAGTTCAGCAGCCCTGTGACTGCCTCATTCAGAGGTTCATTCCACGAGTGGAGCAAACTGCTAACCAACCGAAACAGGACTTCGTTCTAAACAACCACAGGAAACAATCTCATTAAAATAAACAAAATTCAGTGGGCTTGGTAACATTTTATTTTTGCTCAGAGATGCTGAGCATATAAAAAACCCCTTTATTATTCGTCTGTGTATGCAAAATAATTTAAAGATGTTAAATATATAAAATTATAAAATGTATATTATTAGTTTATACTTTGCTGAAATTCTTTTAAAAAACTGTCACTCATATCATCCTTTTGATGAATTCTAATTTAGAACATGAAATATTTTCTTTTCCCCTCTGAAATTAGACCATATGCTCAGTGAGTTCTTTTATATTTGAATGCTTTGCTTGTCCAGGGAGAGAAATCTAAATATTTTGTTGGAACTCAATATGTGCCTAGAGTACCTGACCCAGGATACGTGGATCCTACCCATGCCCACATCATGTTCACCCAATGATTCATTTGTATTAATGAATCAAATCATTCATTAATGTACTCATTTTCTGATTGGTAGTTTTATGATATTTGAACAAAGAGATAATGAAGAAGACATGAAATTCTTAAACACATTTTTCTCAATCCATACCAACACCAATCCCATTTGCTATCAGAGCAGTCTTTCTATTGACATGTGTAGGGGCAGAAAATGGCACAGTATTGTCTTTAGTAACAGCATCAGTGGGATCCACAATGGAGGGTCCCTTCCATTCAGTCCAGTACTACAAGGATTGGGCATGAAACTCCCAGGGGCCGAATATCTCTAATTAAAAGTCTTGATTCTTTATGGGCATGAAATACTTTAGTGGTACAGGAAATGAAGAGCAGAGAAGAGACAAGTAGACATTGCAATAGAAATATAATGGGAGACTAAGGAGCTGTAATTAAATACAGAGTCTAGGGTGAGAGCAGCATAGTTTTCAAGGGGGCTTTGTAGCTTAAAGATGAAGAGTGAGAGCTCTGAGTTGGATGAAACCTAGACTCACTGCTTATTACCTGTGTGATGGGTGCAAATCCCTTAACTTTTCTGAGCCTTGGTTTCTTCATCTCAGGAAGTGTAATAATAATAGCCACTGTGCTACAGGACTTTTTGTGAGGACTAAGCATAGTAATGAACACAGAGCACTTTATAAATTGTATGGCAGTGTCATAGCCCTCAGTAAATTTTAAATTTATTTTAAATTCATTAAAAACATCCTTCTTCTCCTTCACCTTCTTCTTTCATTTTATCATCTCCATTATTAAGATGCTGAGCAGATGGAAAGTGTTGATATTATTAACAAAGTTTTAATAAGAGAAGAGATTGTATTTAAGAGAATATATAAGTGAAAATATTTTAAATAATGTTAGGATTGTGGTTAATGTGGGAATCAGAAAGGAGCAATTAAAATGAAAAAAAGCTTGAGCTGAGATAAATGATTGAGGCTTGATTTGTAGACTGTGTTTTCATCAGAACAGAGACAGTTGTTGCAACCATAAGAAACAAAACATGATGTTTTCTAGGACATTTGGGGAGGAGATTAATAATTAAGAATTAAAGTGACAGAGGAGTCATTGAGAATGATAATGAAGGAGGTTTCAGAGAAGCAGAAGAATCAGGAGAGCCTTGAAAGTCAGAAGCAATGTCTCAAATGGTGCAGTGTAGGAGTGACTTGTATGTAGGCATCACTGGTCATAAGGAATACTCAAAACTGTGGTTGTATTTCTTATATATCCATGAATTCGGCCAGCCTTATATTTTACACATAGAATTTTCATTCAACCCATGCTTTCATACAGTTTAATAGCTGCAATCCTGGGCCTAATGTGTTGGTTAAACTAAGGTTATCTGCATGGGAATTGATAGATTTGTTTTTTTTTTTT
>SJYW01026615.1:0-12693 GCA_006410735.1 Raphicerus campestris
CCTAAGATTCAGATTCTTGTAAAACCTGAGTCATGATTCCGGGGAACCACACCCTGGGAAAGTCCCTGATGGTGCCAAACCTGAGCCAATCCGGATAGGGATGCAGGATTTGAAAGTCACGCATGTGCGTACGGCTCAGCCAATTATTACCCGCCAGCTGTACTAAGAACCACCTGTATAAAAGCAGCTGTGATTCAGAGCTCAGGCCTCTTGTCAAGACTCCACTGTGCTGGATGAGATGGGAGCCCTAGCTTGAGCTAGCAATATAACCCCTTTATGCTTTTGCATTGCTGTGGACGTCTTATTCTCTCAGTTCTGGGGACTCGGACTTCAGGCATAACATCTGGGGGCTCGTCCAGGATCCCTTTAACTGGGAAGAATAACACTCTCCCGGTAGAAGTTGTTTCCTCACTTGGAGGAAAGACATCTGAACACTGGTGTTAAGTTTGGTTAGCCAGTGTAAGACTGAGGCCCNATAGCATCTGGGGGCTCGTCCGGGATCCCTTTAACTGGGAAGAATAACACTCTCCCGGTAGAAGTTGTTTCCTCACTTGGAGGAAAGACATCTGAACACTGGTGTTAAGTTTGGTTAGCCAGTGTAAGACTGAGGCCCAGCATATGTGCTGGAAGGCAGCTGGCTCTGATGAGAAGAGAGCTCTTGTCAAGCCCAATCAGGGGCAAAATAGTTGTCCTAGCCAGTGTAAGACCGAGGCCCAGTATACACACTGGAAGGCAGCTGGCTCTGGTGAGCAGGGGCGAATTAGTCGTCCTAGCCAGTGTAAGACTGAGGTCCAGCATACACGCAGGAAGTCTGCTGGCTTTGCGGGGAAGAGAACTTTTCTCTCGATCCCAAATCTGGTGGGCAGTGGATGCCCTTTGGAAAGGTAACCTCGAGGGATAGGAGGTTTCAGAGGGCCCAAGAAGACCTAGTGTTGTGTTCTCGCCTGAGGTTTGTCTCTCCTCTGTTCATCACATCTTTGTGCGTGCCGGCATTGTCACTGCTCTCTGTATGTTCGTCTTGTCTCCTGTGTTCTATTCTGTAATCATGGGGCAAGAGACTTCCACTNGGGGCCCAAGAAGACCTTAGTGTTGTGTTCTCGGCTGAGGTTTGTCTCTCCTCTATTCATCACATCTTTGTGCGTCACTGCTCTCTGTATGTTCGTCTTATCTCCTGTGTTCTATTCTGTAATCATGGGGCAAGAGACTTCCACTCCATTGTCCCTTATGATTGACCATTTTTTCCGATTTTAAGTCTAGAGCACAGAATCTATCAGTGCTGGTGAAGAAGAGCAAATTAGTAACATTTTGCTAGTCTGAATGAGATACTTTTACCACTAAATAGGTGCCAGCAGGGNAGGGCCCAAGAAGACCTAGTGTTGTGTTCTCGCCTGAGGTTTGTCTCTCCTCTGTTCATCACATCTTTGTGCGTGCCGGCATTGTCACTGCTCTCTGTATGTTCGTCTTGTCTCCTGTGTTCTATTCTGTAATCATGGGGCAAGAGACTTCCACTCCATTGTCCCTTACGATTGACCATTTTTTCTGATTTTAAGTCTAGAGCACAGAATCTATCGGTGCTGGTGAAGAAGAGCAAATTAGTAACATTTTGCTAGTCTGAATGAGATACTTTTACCACTAAATAGGTGCCAGCAGGGACCATCAACCTGTCCGCCATTTGAGCAGTGAAATCTGTATAATTTTGTCCTCAGTGACCTTCTAGAGTCTATCCTTTTTTCGCCCATGATCCCACTTGGGATGACTGTCTTCACCACAGAGGAACATGAGCAGATTTTGTCAGAAGTGCGGAAAAATGTTCCAGGGGTGGACGGACGATCTACCATGCAGCCTAATCCAATTGATGAGGGATTTCCTCTGATGCGACCCCACTGGGATTTCAAGAGTGCTGAAGGTAGGGAGCATCTCTGAGTGTACCACAAGACTCTCATGGCTGGCCTCCGAGCAGCCACCAGGAAACCAACAAATTTGGCCAAGGTTGACGGCATTGGACCTTGGGTGCACTGTAACCACGTGTTCTGTGCCACTACAGAGGAACAAGAGAAGGCCCAGGAAAAATGGAAGGTGACACCACATCCCTCCCATCCTTTAAGAATGAAGCTCATCCACCAGCAGGTCCTGGACGAATCACTCTGATTCTCCTGTTGGTGGTGGTCTTCCTCGACCCTGGGACAGCCAGTGCTAACCCGCGCCAACCCACCAAAATCACCTGGAAGCTTCGGAATGGACTGACTCGAGAGGTACTCAATTCAACCACTAGAATTCACCCCCCCCCCCCAATACCTGATGGCCGGATCTGTACTTTAACCTGGAGAAACTGATCAATAGAGGTTGGGNTTGGACTAATCACTCTGATTCTACTGTTGGTGGTGGTCTTCCTCAACCCTGGGACAGCCAGTGCTAACCCGCGCCAACCCGCCAAAATCACCTGGAAGCTTCGGAATGGACTGACTCGAGAGGTACTCAATTCAACCACTAGAATTCACCCCCCCCCCCAATACTTGATGGCCGGATCTGTACTTTAACCTGGAGAAACTGATCAATAGAGGTTGGGAGGGACCATGGCTGAGGAACTACAGATTCTGGGCATGCCCTGGATACATAAAGAACAATTGGGGGACTTGTGGGGACCTACAACGTTATTTCTGTTGGGTCTGGAGCTGTGTGACCTCCAATGATGGGAAGGGAAAATGGGGAGTAGGGAACTGAGACTTAGTTAACTTTTCATTTGTCTATCCCCTACCTGGAGTCAGAGTCAGGAACAGAACTAGCCACAAGATTGATCAGGTGAAAGTAATGTTCAATCAGGAGTCGGCTAAGCAGGAGAGGTCTTGAGTTTNTGTGGGGACCTACAACGTTATTTCTGTTGGGCCTGGAGCTGTGTGACCTCCAATGATGGGAAGGGAAAATGGGGAGTAGGGAACTGAGACTTGGTTAACTTTTCATTTGTCTATCCCCTACATGGAGTCAGAGTCGGGAACAGAACTAGCCACAAGATTGATCAGGTGAAAGTAATGTTCAATCAGGAGTCGGCTAAGCAGGAGAGGTCTTGAGTTTCCAGGCTATCTTGGGGTTTCTAGCTCTATGTCAGGTGGCCCAGCCCATACCCTGGAGGAATTCTAGTTATTAGCCAGACAATAGAACACATCCAGACCCAAAGTGTGGGCCCCAATCAGGTCGAGAATCCAGGCTCACAAAAAGTAATTAAGGCAAACCCGACCCAGCGTGCTACAATGCTGAGCCCTATGCCCTTCGTTTCCCAGCCGGGGAACCAGCTCAATGAAACAGAGGCCCTTGGCCCCTTGACTCCCATGCCTGACTCAAAAACGTCAGACCCATTATGGGATCTAGTTAAGGCAGCAATATCAGGCCCTGCCCCAAAATGCTGAGGAAGATTCTTCAGTATAACTAAAGATGGGGGAATGTTAAGGGACCAGACCTGAGCCATGACAGACTCAAAAAGCTATATTAAGCCTAAGATTCAGATTCTTGTAAAACCTGAGTCATGATTCCGGGGAACCACACCCTGGGAAAGTCCCCGATGGCACCAAACCTGAGCCAATCCAGATAGGGATGCAAGATTTGAAAATTGCACACACACGTACGGCTGAGCCAATCATTACCTGCCAGCTGTACTAAGAACTGCCTGTATAAGGCATTTCTCCAAAGAAGACATACAGATGGCTAACAAACACATGAAAAGATGCTCAACATCACTCATTATCAGAGAAATGCAAATCAAGACCACAATGAGGTACCACTTCACACCAGTCAGAATGGCTGCGATCCAAAAATCTACAAGCAATAAGTGCTGGAGAGGATGTGGAGAAAAGGGAACCCTCTTACACTATTGGTGGGAATGCAAACTAGTACAGCCACTATGGAGGGCAGTGTGGAGATTCCTTAAAAAATTGCAAATAGAACTGCCCTATGACCCAGCAATCCCACTGCTGGGCATACACACTGAGGAAACCCGAATTGAAAGAGACACATGTACCCCAATGTTCATTGCAGCGTTATTTATAATTGCCAGAACATGGAAACAACCCAGATGTCCATCAACAGATGATTGGATAAGAAAGCTGTGGTACATATACACAATGGAGTATTACTCAGCCCTTAAAAAGAATAAGTTTGACTCAGTTCTAATGAGATGGATGAAACTGGAGCCGATTATACAGAGTGAAGTAAGCCAGAAAGAAAAACACCAATACAGTATACTGANTGTTAATATCTTCTGCTTCTGTTAGGTCCATACCATTTCTATCCTTTATTAAGCCCAGGTTTGTTTATGATTTTGTACATTTTTTAAAAAAAAAAGGCTTACAAAATTGTGTTAATGTAAGACTCTACAGAAACTAGATCTGCTTTGTCCTGCCTTATTAAGTAGATACTGTAAAATGTCACCATGACACCAAAAGTGTATTCAGGAAATTTAATCACAGAAATTACGTATTTGTACTATTGCAAAGTTACTAAGAAACAATACTTTTTAGATGGTCTGTTCTATGACAAAAAGTACAAAACTTAAGAAAATGAAACAGGTACTGTGCACAAGTGGGCTTGCTCATTATTTGTTTACTCTAGTAGTGGGTAAGTAAAATTTCTGAAATTTCTCCAAAGTAAGACTTTGTTCTGTACATACCTATCTGGTCTGACTCTTGCCACACTGTTTTGCTTGGGGGTAGTGAGCTCTTTTGGTTTTTCTCTGCTGTTCTTTCTCCTACTTTGAATCCTGACTTTGTTTTATAGGTTCTCTTCATATCAAGTTTTGTGATGGTTAATGTTATGTTTCATCCTGACTGGACCACAGGGTTTCTGGTTAAACATTACTCTGGGTGTGTCTATGAGGAAGATTCTGGATGAGATTAACATTTGAATTTGTAGACAGAGTAAAGAGCCTCCCCAACCTGAGTGAGCCTCATCCGAGGTGGCAAAGGCCTGAGGAGAGCCAAAGTCTGAGTAAGAATTCTGCCTGACTGTCTTAGAGCCAGGACATGCTCCTGCCTTAACTGGGACTTAGATGTTGTAGGACTGGAACCTACACCATCAGTTCTCTGTCTCTAGGGCCTTTGACTGCATATCTTCAGATTTCTCAGCTTCTATTATGATGTAAGGCAATTCCTTACAGTAAATCTCTTTTCCTATTTCTGTATGTGTATGCATGTGTGTGTGCCAAATTGCTTCAGTCGTGTCTGACTCTTTGTGACCCTATGGACTGCAGCCTGCCAGAGTCCTCTGTCCATGGGATTCTTTAGGCAAAAATACTGGAGTGGGTTGCCATGCCCTCCTCCAGGGGATCTTCCTGACCCTGGGATTGAACCTGTGTTTCTTATGTCTCCTGCATTTGCAGGCAGGTTCTTAACCACAAGCACCACCTCAGAAGCCCCTTTATATGTATGTTAGGTAGGTAGAATAGGGAAAAGGAGTCCAAAATGGCAGAGGCTAAAAAAACAAGGAAGGTCTGAGGACCAGAGTGAAGACTTCAGGTAGAACAAACAGCACTCCTGGCTAAGCCTAATTTGCATAGGGAAGTCCTAGGTGGAGGCAAAAACACATAAAAGAAGGAGCCAAAGTGCTTTCTCTCTCTTTTTCTCTCCCATGTCCGTTTGCTCTTTCTCTCTCTCTCTCCCTCTCTCTCCTCCTCCCCCATGTGCTCCTCCACTCTCTTCCCTTCAAGTCTTTGGGTTGGCATGCCCTCACACTTTGAGGATGGATTCTCCTGCTATCTTCTAAATAAAATAGAGCTGTAACACTGATTTGCCTAAGAACTATAACATGGTTTATCAAAGACCCAAGAGCTGTGATGCATCTAGGGCTTTAATGTCCATCGCTCCAAATCTTTGTTGTGACGAGACAAAGAACCGAGGAACATATACTCGCACGACATCTATGGTGCCATGACTTGGATTTAAACTGGCTGAAACAACCTCCGTGCAGAAGAGGCCAAGCACAGCAGGAGCCCAACTCAGTGAAACTCCTGTGCTAGAAGCGGAAGGCAGAGAAACCCAGCGCAGGGAAAGGCCCATCGTGCTCGAAACTGGGACAGAGGAAAACAAACTCAACAGAAAGCTCACACGGCCCAGTCTCAGATTCCAGAAGACCTCTGATTAAGGTAAGAGGTCCTCGCACCTATGGCTGGAGGGACATGCCTAATGAAATCTTAACTCCTTTACAATCTCTTGTTTCTTGTTCCCTCAAACCTCCTGAAAACAGGCGGGTGGCAGGGGGCACAATTGAGGGACTCTGGAGAGGCTACTCCTCAGCATGTCCCAAAGGCACTATCTGATGAGCCCCAGTAGCCGTTACACAAGCTGGTGGGGGTTCTTCTGTCCTTTCTCTTCTCTGTGCCAAAGATCAGACCAATGAAATTGTGAGCAGTGGTCAGATATTTAGCAAATTTTCTGGTGGGCTATGAAGGGGATTCCTTGGCACGTTTTTCCCACTGCTTTTCCCTCCTGTCCTTCAGCTCTCTCCCAGGACTCAAGCTCGGCCAAAACTAATGAAACTCAGACCCTGGTGTCTCATTGCAAAAATTCATTGAGAGACAAAGAGCTAAGAGGTAGATTTGTTAGGATCCAGAGAAAAGCCACTCTTCAGGGTGTTAACCATTGCCAAGAGCAAGGGCTGGGGCCACGGAGTTAGGTCTGGCTAGGTTTTGTGGGCTTTCCTGGTGGCTCAGAGGTTAAAGTATCTGCCTTGGAGACCTGGGTTTGATCCCTGGGTTGGGAAGATCCCCTGGAGAAGGAAAAGGTAACCCACTCCAGTACTCTTGCCTGGAGAATCCCATGGATGAAGAAGCCTGGTAGGCCACAGTCCATGAGGTCGCAAAGAGTCAGACACGACTAAGCAACTTCACTTTCACTTTCTTTTCACTTTCACTTTAGGTTTTGTGAGGGGGTGGAATTCATATGCTAATGACTGGGAGGATGATCCCTACCATTGGGGAACCACCCACTCCTCCCTCTTTTGACCTTGCCTTGGAGCTGTCCTGCCACGTCTGGGTGTGTCTGTTGGCTTATAGATGGGGATTCAGTTCAGTTCAGTTCAGTCGCTCAGTTGTGTCCGACTCTTTGTGACCTCGTGAATCGCAGCACGCCAGGCTTCCCTGTTCATCACCATCTCTCGGAGTTCACTCAGACTCACTGATGCCATCCAGCCATCTCATCCTCGATTGTCCCCTTCTCCTCCTGCCCCCAATGCCTCCTAACATCAGAGCCTTTACCAATGAGTCAACTCTTCACATGAGGTGGCCAAAGTACTGGAGTTTCAGCTTTAGCATCATTCCTTCCAAAAAAATCCCAGGGTTGATCTCCTTCAGAATGGAATGGTTGGATCTCCTTGCAGTCCAAGGGCCTCTCAAGAGTCTTCTCCAACACCACAGTTCAAAAGCATCAGTTCTTCGGTGCTCAGCCTTCTTCACAGTCCAACTGTCACATCCATACATGACCACAGGAAAAACCATAGCCTTTGTTAAGGGACCAGACCTGAGCCATGACAGGCTCAACAAGCTATACTAAGCCTAAGATTCAGATTCTTGTAAAACCTGAGTCATGATTCCGGGGAACCACACCCTGGGAAAGTCCCTGATGGTGCCAAACCTGAGCCAATCCGGATAGGGATGCAGGATTTGAAAGTCACGCATGTGCGTACGGCTCAGCCAATTATTACCCGCCAGCTGTACTAAGAACCACCTGTATAAAAGCAGCTGTGATTCAGAGCTCAGGGCTCTTGTCAAGACTCCACTGTGCTGGATGAGATGGGAGCCCTAGCTTGAGCTAGCAATATAACCCCTTTATGCTTTTGCATTGCTGTGGACGTCTTATTCTCTCAGTTCTGGGGACTCGGACTTCAGGCATAACATCTGGGGGCTCGTCCAGGATCCCTTTAACTGGGAAGAATAACACTCTCCCGGTAGAAGTTGTTTCCTCACTTGGAGGAAAGACATCTGAACACTGGTGTTAAGTTTGGTTAGCCAGTGTAAGACTGAGGCCCAGCATATGTGCTGGAAGGCAGCTGGCTCTGATGAGAAGAGAGCTCTTGTCAAGCCCAATCAGGGGCAAAATAGTTGTCCTAGCCAGTGTAAGACCGAGGCCCAGTATACACACTGGAAGGCAGCTGGCTCTGGTGAGCAGGGGTGAATTAGTCGTCCTAGCCAGTGTAAGACTGAGGTCCAGCATACGCGCAGGAAGGCTGCTGGCTTTGCGGGGAAGAGAACTTTTCTCTCGATCCCAAATCTGGTGGGCAGTGGATGCCCTTTGGAAAGGTAACCTCGAGGGATAGGAGGTTTCAGAGGGCCCAAGAAGACCTAGTGTTGTGTTCTCGCCTGAGGTTTGTCTCTCCTCTGTTCATCACATCTTTGTGCGTGCCGGCATTGTCACTGCTCTCTGTATGTTCGTCTTGTCTCCTGTGTTCTATTCTGTAATCATGGGGCAAGAGACTTCCACTCCATTGTCCCTTACGATTGACCATTTTTTCTGATTTTAAGTCTAGAGCACAGAATCTATCGGTGCTGGTGAAGAAGAGCAAATTAGTAACATTTTGCTAGTCTGAATGAGATACTTTTACCACTAAATAGGTGCCAGCAGGGACCATCAACCTGTCCGCCATTTGAGCAATGAAATCTGTATAATTTTGTCCTCAGTGACCTTCTAGAGTCTATCCTTTTTTCGCCCATGATCCCACTTGGGATGACTGTCTTCACCACAGAGGAACATGAGCAGATTTTGTCAGAAGTGCGGAAAAATGTTCCAGGGGTGGACGGACGATCTACCATGCAGCCTAATCCAATTGATGAGGGATTTCCTCTGATGCGACCCCACTGGGATTTCAAGAGTGCTGAAGGTAGGGAGCATCTCTGAGTGTACCACAAGACTCTCATGGCTGGCCTCCGAGCAGCCACCAGGAAACCAACAAATTTGGCCAAGGTTGACGGCATTGGACCTTGGGTGCACTGTAACCACGTGTGCTGTGCCACTCCAGAGGAACAAGAGAAGGCCCAGGAAAAATGGAAGGTGACACCACATCCCTCCCATCCTTTAAGAATGAAGCTCATCCACCAGCAGGTCTTGGACTAATCACTCTGATTCTACTGTTGGTGGTGGTCTTCCTCAACCCTGGGACAGCCAGTGCTAACCCGCGCCAACCCGCCAAAATCACCTGGAAGCTTCGGAATGGACTGACTCGAGAGGTACTCAATTCAACCACTAGAATTCACCCCCCCCCCCAATACTTGATGGCCGGATCTGTACTTTAACCTGGAGAAACTGATCAATAGAGGTTGGGAGGGACCATGGCTGAGGAACTACAGATTCTGGGCATGCCCTGGAAACATAAAGAACAATTTGGGGACTTGTGGGGACCTACAACGTTATTTCTGTTGGGCCTGGAGCTGTGTGACCTCCAATGATGGGAAGGGAAAATGGGGAGTAGGGAACTGAGACTTGGTTAACTTTTCATTTGTCTATCCCCTACATGGAGTCAGAGTCGGGAACAGAACTAGCCACAAGATTGATCAGGTGAAAGTAATGTTCAATCAGGAGTCGGCTAAGCAGGAGAGGTCTTGAGTTTCCAGGCTATCTTGGGGTTTCTAGCTCTATGTCAGGTGGCCCAGCCCATACCCTGGAGGAATTCTAGTTATTAGCCAGACAATAGAACACATCCAGACCCAAAGTGTGGGCCCCAATCAGGTCGAGAATCCAGGCTCACAAAAAGTAATTAAGGCAAACCCGACCCAGCGTGCTACAATGCTGAGCCCTATGCCCTTCGTTTCCCAGCCGGGGAACTAGCTCAATGAAACAGAGGCCCTTGGCCCCTTGACTCCCATCCCTGACTCAAAAACGTCAGACCCATTATGGGATCTAGTTAAGGCAGCAATATCAGGCCCTGCCCCAAAATGCTGAGGAAGATTCTTTAGTATAACTAAAGATGGGGGAATGTTAAGGGACCAGACCTGAGCCATGACAGACTCAAAAAGCTATATTAAGCCTAAGATTCAGATTCTTGTAAAACCTGAGTCATGATTCCAGGAAACCACACTCCTGGGAAAGTCCCCGATGACACCAAACCTGAGCCAATCCAGATAGGGATGCAAGATTTGAAAATTGCACACACACGTATGGCTGAGCCAATCATTACCTGCCAGGTGTACTAAGAACCGCCTGTATAAAAGCAGCTGTGATTCAGAGCTTGGGGCTCTTGTCAAGACTCCACTGCGCTGGATGAAATGGGAACCCTAGCTTGAGCTAGCAATAAAACCCATTTATGCTTTTGCATTGCTGTGGACATCTTATTCTCTGTTTTGGGGACTTGGACTTCGGGCATAACACCTTGATTAGACTGACCTTAGTCGGCAAAGTAATGTCTCTGCCTTTGAATATACTATCTAGGTATGGCAGAAAGTGAAGAGGAGCTAAAAAGCCTCTTGATGAATGTGAAAGAGAAGAGTGAAAAAGTTGGCTTACAGTTCAACATTCAGAAAATGAAGATCATGGCATCTGGTCCCATCACTTCATGGGAAATAGATGGGGAAACAGTGGAAACAGTGTCAGAATTTATTTTTGGGAGCACCAAAATCACTGCAGATGGGGACTGCAGCCATGAAATTAAAAGACGCTTGATCCTTGGAAGAAATGTTATGACCAACCTAGATGGNGGAAACAGTGTCAGAATTTATTTTTGGGAGCTCCAAAATCACTGCAGATGGTGACTGCAGCCATGAAATTAAAAGATGCTTACTCCTTGGAAGAAAAGTTATGACCAACCTAGATAGCAGTACTTGAATTTGACTTGTCATCTTGGACTCAATTAATTTTAATTGGTTTACATTATACCCTTGTGCTATGTCATTCTTTCAAAGGTTGTGTTCTGTCCCCTTTCCTCCAGTTTCATGCTCTTTGCCTGAACCCCATCCAGACCCACAAGGTTGCCTCTACAATCTTCTGGAGAGACAACCAGAAAATAGCTGGCCTTGGGAGAGAAATACTCTATAATATCCAACTCCCTAATCCTACCCAGTATTGGTCACACTGGAGATCTTGGGGATGCCCAACTCCAGTCTGGAAGTTCCAGGAGGTCACTACGCCTTGACCTGCCTAGGGATCTGNATTCTTTCAAAGGTTGTGTTCTGTCTCCTTCCCTCCAGTTTCATGCTCTTTGCCTGAACCCCATCCAGACCCACAAGGTTGCCTCTACAATCTTCTGGAGAGATAACCAGAAAATAGCTGGCCTTGGGAGAGAAATACTCTATAATATCCAACTTCCTAATCCTACCCAGTATTGGTCACACTGGAGATCTTGGGGATGCCCAACTCCAGTCTGGAAGTTCCAGGAGGTCACTACGCCTTGACCTGCCTAGGGATCTGGTCCTCGAAAGGTTGTCACTCCTCAACCTGCTCAGGGATCCGCTAGTCCTGGGGGTCCCAGGAGGTCATCATGCCTTGACCTGCCTAGGATCTGGTCCTTGAAAGGTTGTCATGCCTCAACCTGCTTGGGGATCCGCTAGTCCCAGGGGTCCCAGGAGGTCGTCACAACTCGACCTGCCCAGGGACCCAATTCTTAGGAGGCCATCACGCCTCGGCCTGCCCGGGGATTTGATCTCTAGGAGGCTGTCACGCCTCAGCCTGCCTGGGGATCTGCACCCTGACCAAGGGACGCCTGGCTCTCAGGTTGCAACAGTACTAGGTAGGATGAGCTTACATCATATCTATTCCCTTCCACGGTGGGCAAACTAGCAATGAGTTCAGAAAGACTCACCCCTAAGGGAGTCCACCCATGGAAACAGAAGGAAGCCTATTATTTGTGGGACTGTGCACAGTCTCAGCAGTAACCTGGAGCCCACTGAGAACCCCATTGCCTTTCTGGAAAGGATAAAAAAAACACTCCAAAAGTTCACCAATCTGGACTTAGACTCTTATGAGGGACAGGTGATTTTAAAGAAAAAATTCCTGTCCCAATGTGCATCAGATATCAGAATTAAGTTACAACAACTACAACAGCAGGACCCTTCTGCCTCTTTAGGTGAGATGGTCCAGACAGCCACCAATACCTTTTATAACAGAGAACAGGAGAAGGAGGCCAAGGCCCAGGAGAAGGAGAGAAAGAAAGAGACAAGGCATGCCCAGATGCTGGCCGCCCTCCAGAGAAGCCCTATGGCAAATCCTGAGTCCTTGAAGAACAAGGCACTAGACAAATGCCTGATCTGTAGACAAGCGGGGCATTGGGCCAAAGAGTGTCCAAACCGTGACAAGTCTCCTAGAACGGCTTGCCACAAATGCCATCAACCGGGACACTGGGCGGCACTCTGCCCAGTTTCTCAAGGGTATGAATACTTATTAGTCATGATAGATACATTCACAGGATGGATTGAAGGCTTTCCCAACTGGACTGAGAAGGCTGAGGAGGTGGTAAAAAAACAAGATTTGGAATGATTTGGACCCAAGAGCCTCAAGGTCAAGGGCAAAGCCTACCCTCACGATGGTTCAAGAGGACTGAAGAGGCCAGCTCCAGCCAGCCTGCCTGTCACAGATAACCATCACGGGGCTGGAGCAAAGGGTGCAACTGGATGTGGCAGGTAGGTTCAAAAATTTCTTGGTTGACAGAGGGGCTACCTACTCTGTCTTGATCTCCTACTCCGGAGCCTTCTCTTTCCAAACTTGTACCATTTTGGGTGCTACAGGAAAA
>SJYW01026616.1:4636-15350 GCA_006410735.1 Raphicerus campestris
TGGCGTATCTGGTCTTCTGTTTGTTCTCATTGGTTGTTGTTTCTATTTCCCTTTTCTTACCTGCCTACTTTTGGATTATTTCCGTTTTCTTTGGTATCCCATTTTATTTTATGTGTTTTGCTATGTCTCTTTAAATTAATTTTTATGGTGGTCCTACATTCACTATTTCAAGCAAATATAGAAGCGTTACAACCATGTATGTCCCTTTACCCTTCCCCCTTTCTGTTATAATTGTCTTATAATATCTATACACACTGAAAACTCTACCAGACATTGTTATAATTTTTGTTTTCACAGTAATACATACTTTAAAGAACTTAAACAGAGGAAAATAGGACCTTATAATTACCCTGATATTTGTGGTTTCTGTTGCTCTTCCTCATTTCTGAAGTTTCAGATTTCCCTCATGTATCATTTTGCTTCTGTCTAATAAACTTCTCTTAACATTTCTTTTTTATTATTTATTTCTAACACCATGCACCAAAATAAACTCAAAATGGATTAAAGATCTAAACGTAAGGCCAGAAACTATAAAACTCCTAAAGGAGAACATAGGCAAAACACTCTCTGACATAAATCACAGCAGGATCCTCTATGCTCCACCTCCCAGAATACTGGAAATAAAAGCAAAAATAAACAAATGGGATCTAATTAAAATTAAAAGTTTCGGCACAACAAAGGAAACTATAAGCAAGGTGAAAAGACAGCCTTCTGCATGGGAGAAAACAATAGCAAACGAAGCAACTGACAAACAACTAATCTCAAAAATATTTTATTTCAAAACTTTTTATTTTGTATTGGAGTTAACATTTCTTTTAGAGCAGTTCTTCTGGCAACTAATTCTCTTAGTTTCCCTTCATCTGAGCATGTTTTTATTTGCCTTCATTTTCAAGGCTGTCTTTGTTTTATATAGAATTCTGGGTTTACCTACCTTTTTTTGGCACTTAAAAAATGTTCCACTGTCTTATGTTCTTAGTGGTTTCTGATGAGAAATCTGTAGCAATTAAAATGATTGTTGTCCTATATGCCAAGTATCATTTTTTTCTGGAAACTTTCAATATTTTTGTCTCCATTTTTGGTTTTCAGAATTTTGATTATTGCGTCTCTATTGTAGCATTCTTTGTAGTTTTTATCCTGCTTAGGATTTGATGAACTTCTTGCTTCTGTAAATTTATATATCACCTAACTTTTGACATTTTGGGTAATTTTACTGCAACTTTTTCTGGACCAGTCTATTTATTATCTTCTTGTGAGACTCATTAACACAAATGTTAGATCTTTTGATATTGTGCAATAGGTCCCTGAGTCTCTTCATTTTTTAAAATCTTTTTCTTTCTATTCTTCAGATTGGATAGTTTCTGTTGACTCATCTTCGAGTTCTCTGTCATTTTTTTCTGTTGTCTCTTTTATTGAGCTCAACCAGTGAACTTTTAAAGACCTTGTATTTTTGTCCTCTAAAGTTTTCATGTCTCAGCTGTGATCTTTTCATTCACATCAAGTATGTTTTACCTTTTCTTTAAGGAGCATAGTCATAACAGTCCTTTAAAGTTCTTGGTAATTTTAACATCTGAGTCATCTTGAGGTGACATTTGCTGATTGTTTTTTCCTTGGAAATGGGTCACATTTTCCTAGTTCTTTGTATGTGGAGTGATTTGGGAAAAAACTCCTGGACATTTTGAATATTTGGCTGTAACTCCTGGACATTTTGAATATTTGGCTGTGAAATTGAAACCTTTTAAAATCATCTGGAGAATTTTAATGTGTGTACATGTTTGTGTGCATAATTTTAGCAAAAGATCACCCCAGTTAGGTTTAGACTGTAAGTTCTCTCTTATCCTCTATCAGCAAGTAGGTCCAATGTTTGTTTTCAAAGTCTTCGCTACTTCTTTGGGTTTGTCCCATGCATGGGCCACTCTGGAGTCAGTCTGGAAACTGGGAAGTGGTTTATATTGTATTTCATTTCCCAAAGCTTTTGTGGTCCTGTTTTTGTTCTGTCCCAATGAATATATCACTCAAGGATTATTTTGGAGCTTGGGAGTGATTTTTTAATTTTACTTCAGTTTTTATATTTTACTTTAGTTCTCAAAGTTTTTGCTATGCTGATTTGGGTCTATCCCAGCCATCCATGGGCTTCCCTTGTGGCTCAGCTGGTAAAGAATCTGCCTGCAATGCAGAAGACCTGAGTTTGATCCCTGGGTTGGGAAGATCCCCTGGAGAAGGGAAAGGCTACCCACTCTAGTATTCTGGCCTGGAGAATTCCATGGACTGTATAGTCCATGGGATCACAGAGAGTTGGACACGACTGAGTGATTTTCACTTTCTTTCTTTCAGCCATCCATAGCTCAAGTGTGAGCCCAAGTCTTGTGTGAATTGATACACAGAATTCAGAAATCATCTACTCCAGCTCCCTCTTCTTTGGAATTCTTAGGCCCTTGCACACCCCACTCCCACCCCCACCACTGGCATTGACTTGCAGAGATCATTTTCTTAGTCCCACAGCTAGAAAGACGGTGTTTCTCTTGTAGATTTTATTTTCATTGCCCATGGAGCCATTGCCATTAACTCCAACCACTGCCCACATTTGGGTCAAAGCCACAAGAGAAAAGAGAGAAGTAAACTTGGGAAAGTCCCCTCTGCATATGGGCCACTTCTTTGATTCTTCTCCCCAGTCTGCTTGCCTTTGTTTACTTTTCAGAGTCCTCAGGTAGTTGCTTTTTGTATTATGTCCAGAATTTTCAGTTACAATCAATAGGATCACTCCATCTTGGCCAGCACTGGAAATTTCTCCCCACTTTACTTTTAAGAAGAGAATGCATGCTTCATATTTGCTCTACAATGTGGNCACATTTTCCTAGTTCTTTGTATGTGGAGTGATTTGGGAAAAAACTCCTGGACATTTTGAATATTTGGCTGTAACTCCTGGACATTTTGAATATTTGGCTGTGAAATTGAAACCTTTTAAAATCATCTGGAGAATTTTAATGTGTGTACATGTTTGTGTGCATAATTTTAGCAAAAGATCACCCCAGTTAGGTTTAGACTGTAAGTTCTCTCTTATCCTCTATCAGCAAGTAGGTCCAATGTTTGTTTTCAAAGTCTTCGCTACTTCTTTGGGTTTGTCCCATGCATGGGCCACTCTGGAGTCAGTCTGGAAACTGGGAAGTGGTTTATATTGTATTTCATTTCCCAAAGCTTTTGTGGTCCTGTTTTTGTTCTGTCCCAATGAATATATCACTCAAGGATTATTTTGGAGCTTGGGAGTGATTTTTTAATTTTACTTCAGTTTTTATATTTTACTTTAGTTCTCAAAGTTTTTGCTATGCTGATTTGGGTCTATCCCAGCCATCCATGGGCTTCCCTTGTGGCTCAGCTGGTAAAGAATCTGCCTGCAATGCAGAAGACCTGAGTTTGATCCCTGGGTTGGGAAGATCCCCTGGAGAAGGGAAAGGCTACCCACTCTAGTATTCTGGCCTGGAGAATTCCATGGACTGTATAGTCCATGGGATCACAGAGAGTTGGACACGACTGAGTGATTTTCACTTTCTTTCTTTCAGCCATCCATAGCTCAAGTGTGAGCCCAAGTCTTGTGTGAATTGATACACAGAATTCAGAAATCATCTACTCCAGCTCCCTCTTCTTTGGAATTCTTAGGCCCTTGCACACCCCACTCCCACCCCCACCACTGGCATTGACTTGCAGAGATCATTTTCTTAGTCCCACAGCTAGAAAGACGGTGTTTCTCTTGTAGATTTTATTTTCATTGCCCATGGAGCCATTGCCATTAACTCCAACCACTGCCCACATTTGGGTCAAAGCCACAAGAGAAAAGAGAGAAGTAAACTTGGGAAAGTCCCCTCTGCATATGGGCCACTTCTTTGATTCTTCTCCCCAGTCTGCTTGCCTTTGTTTACTTTTCAGAGTCCTCAGGTAGTTGCTTTTTGTATTATGTCCAGAATTTTCAGTTACAATCAATAGGATCACTCCATCTTGGCCAGCACTGGAAATTTCTCCCCACTTTACTTTTAAGAAGAGAATGCATGCTTCATATTTGCTCTACAGTCTCCTACCACATTGTAGGCAAAAATGCAAGCCTTTTAAAGCAAGTCATTGAGTCCTGTTGCCACCAGAAGGCAGTACTAATAAGCACTGCTTTGCCCTGGACCTCTGTAGCCTCCAGGACATGGATGTAATCTTGGCAACTTGTGGTTTCAGATTCCCACAAAGAGATGCAGTGGGTGTTCAAGGTCCTCTCCTCCACTCATTTCTACTATTTCCTTGTGGATTCCATGTGGCTGGTATGTTTGATAACTGCAAGTTAGCCCCTTCTCCGTTTGTCATCAGTGTGGATGCCATGTCCACCTGTGGTCACATTCATAGCAGTTACTACTTCTAGTGTTTGCTCAGCTTAACATAGCTACTTGAGTGGAAGAGGGCTTTTCTTTCTAGTAGTGTTTGCAATTCCTTCAGTAAATTCCCCAGATGGACTCTTTCAGTGTTTTCAAAGTCTCTTCTCTGAAGAAAGCTGGGATAAATACTCTCTATATTAGGTTGAAAACTATGAGAAGCATTAGTTGCTGCTCATCAAACACTTCTGGCTCTCCAGTTCCTTACTGCTTAGTAGGATTGCCTTCTTGATCTACTAGTGGTTGGTCAGGCCACAGGATGAATTCTGCCCTATAAACTGAGTTGAAAGTCATGAGTATCACTTCCAGGCTGGCACATTAAATTGCCAGTGTGAGACCTTCTAGAGTTCCCTAACATTCCAGATTGTATCTTGCCTATCACTCAGATATCACATAGGCCTCAGGGTGAGAACTACATGAAACAGAGTCCCCTGAACACCTACAATGACCATGTAGCATGAGTCAGAAATGGACCTTTGTTGTTTTAAGTCACTGAGATTTGAAAGCTATTTATTAACCAAACATTGCCTCAGCAAGCCTAAATAATACAGAAGCCACATGAGAAGCACTACCTAGCATCATTCTAAAAAGCACTATTCCTTGTTACCCACTTCAGATGCATCTCAGGGGAGATGTTCATCATCTTGACTTGATTCCAGCTAATTTTGAATTCTCTGCTTATCCAGGCACTGGAACCTGAAGCTATCTTTGTCAAGTTGGAGTTTAAATCTTGGTTTCCAGAAACCGACTGTCAGTCTTGACATTTATACCCAACTTTCATTCCATAAGACCAAGTGCTTCTTCATGCAACCAGAACAACTGGCAGCCTGCCATTTCAAAACCTGGAATTCAAGAGATGGGCTATAATTTCGACTCTCTTCTCTCCTCCATTCTACACTAAAGTTATTTACTTTTTTTCCCTTCCTTTACTGTTTACTGCTTTAACTACACCAGTCATTTTAAAAAACATTCTTTGTCCTTTTTACCGCTTTCTCCTTTATCTCCCTTTTGTTGCATCCCTCACTGAAGACATCTGGTTACTTTTTGCTATGCTCCTATTCCCTTGTTTCTCTTAGGGGACTACCTTTTCCCTTACCTAAATTAAGCTCAGTGTTCTCACTTGAAGGCTCTTCAACAGTTCTATTAAAGTTGATTCTGTCTGTAGCCCTTGTTTAATTCCTGAATCCCTGGTAAGAAAGCAAAATATTAAATCTGGAATGAGAAATTGCAGAGAGAGTGCCAGATTGTGATAACAGCTCACCCTCACACTTATTATGTACCAGGCATCTTTCTAACCTTATTGGAATCTATCGACTCATTTACAGCTCTTAAACTCCATATATATGCATAAGTATTATAACCTCTATTTTAGAGAATAGGTAAAAGGTGCAGGGTGTTATATGACTTGCTCAGCGTCACACAGCTTGTAAGTGGCAGAGCCAGAACGAAAAACCAGATTATCTAGCTCCAGAGCCTATATAGTAGCCTTTAAATTCTATCATTTCTCTATAAACACAGAGGATTTTAAATCAAGGATTAGTAACCTGTGGTCCTCAGATCATATATGACTTGCTGTGTACGTGCGTGTTTGCTAAGCTGCTTCCGTCATGTCCTACTCTTTGTGACCCCCATGGGCCATAGCCTGCCAGGCTCCCCTGACAGTGGGATTCTCCAGGCAAGAATACTGGAGTGAGTACTCATTCCCTTCTCCGGGGGATCTCTCCCAACCCAGGAACTGAACCTGGGTCTCCTGCACTGCAGGAAGATTCTTTACTATCTGAGCCACCAGGGAAGCCCAAACTTTAGGGAAACAAGCTAAATGACTAGTAAGGCCCTGAGTGATATTATATGCATTGGTTCCTATAATTCTCGGAACAACATTATGAAAGGAAATGACATGCAAAAAAGCATAGAGCATCCAACCAGAGTTTTTCTGCACCCGTACAATAAACGTTTTAAGGGGAAAGACTATTTTCTCACCACAGTGGAAACTCAAGTGCTCAATAAACGCTTGTTGAAAATATTTATCCAGTTTAATCACGTTGTTACAACACTCATAAAAATATTAACCACTGTTGTACTCATTTTTTACATTTCCTGGTATTATTGATTATGACCCTATGAGGTAAGAACAAGAATGGGTAATGAGTAGCCCAGTGAGTTAAATATGCTATGAATTCACATTATGAAAATTTTAGTTATATTACATTTATTAATAAAAGTGTTTGTTGATAGGTTGTATATTTTGTGCTCAAATGTGATTCATAATAGAAAATAGTCCAGTTGAACCTGATGAAATGCCATGATGAAATATTTGTTTGTGAATTTCTGGTGGTAATGATAGTAAGGAAGTTAGAAGACAAGTGCACACTTAAATAAACTTCACTGTCCCTAACAAACACAGTCACAAACATTTTAATAATTAGTGTTTTACTTAAACCCATTTCAAAATGAACATTTTGCTGAAAAAAAAAAAAAAACAGGATCAAATGGCTCTGGTATCCTATCTTTCTTGCCTTAGAACTAAGGTAGATCATTAGAGGGATTCATATTATTTATTCAGTTCTCACAGTTGTTTATTGTTTGCAACAGTAGAAAAGAATAGTTTTGTGTCATAATAATTTCACAAGGCTTTGACAGTAAAAAAAGACACTGTTGCCTGGAAGAATTTTTTAAATACAGAGAGAAATAATTGCATGTAATAAAAATTTTTAAAATTTCATATATATATTAGATTGACATTTACAGGTGAAGAGTATTTGATCTCTCTGTTTGAAAGAGCATGCTTTTGTTCTTTATCTGATGAATAAAATAATACTTTTCTTTGTACCTATTTCTGCTGAATAACTAAGACAGATGATTCCTTATATAAAATCTTATGATTAGAAAAATTAAATAGATAATTCCATATTTCTTTAATTATTATCCATTTAGAACTTTTTTGTTAGACACTGGGATATCTTTTTGTATACATAAATATATACACATATATATCTTTGTCTAGGATTTATAAAACATATTATAAATATGTATGAATATATTAAGAAATGAATGTATATGAATAGGAAAAGAACTTTCTAATTGAAAAATATTTTTAAATATGCTAAGGATCTGGTAGTTTCTCTTTTTATGTTTCAAAACTATTGGATCATTTCTCAATTGTGTCATCTAATAATGTGGGCTTTCTCACACAAGCAGCTTAATCATTTTCAGAAGCATATATTATTTCAAGCTTCTATATTTTACTTGACTCTACAGGTAATAATTGACAAAAATATAAGTGAGGAACTGTAAGAAACCCTATTACCTGCTCCTCAGCCATTGAATTTTTGCTTACTAACTGTAGCTTAACTAGTTTCATGTTATATTTCTGTAATTTTTTAAAATAGACATTTTTTGTAGATTACTATAAAGCAATTTAATGAGAAGTATAGTTTTTCTTTGGTGGAAAAAGGAAGCTGTAGAACCTAAAATTGGCTTGACATTAGGGAATAATTTGCTCGATCACTCATTATTTTGTCAGTCAACATGAATTTCTTAGTAGGACTATCACAGTCCTGAGGTTAAAGTGATAAAAGACACAGGCCGGGTCTACAAGGAATGTTCTACTTACTTAAGAGACAGACAGCTGTATAGTTATAATACAACATGATAAATATTATCAAAGAATAGGGTGCTTGTCATGGGGCTTCAGACCAGGAGGTCTACTATATAATTAAGGTACAATATATACCATGGGCTTCCCATGTGGCACAGTGGTAAAGAATCCACCTACCAATGCAGGAGATGCAGGAGACATGAGTTCCATCCCTGCATTGGGCAACCCACTCCAGTATTCTTGACTGGGAAATCCCAGGGACAGAGAAGCCTGGTGGGCTACAGTCCATGGGGTTGCAAAGATTCAGACACAACTGTGCACAGCACAGAAGGCAGGTTTATACATGATAGAGTTAAATAAGTAATAAAATATCAAATACTTGGAAATTAGAAAAGTTTTTCAAGTAATTCATGAGTCAAAAAAAATCAAAATTAAAATTAGAAAAATGAGAAATTTCCTGGTGGTCCATGTGGTTGAGACTTCATGTTCTCAGTGCTGAGGGCCCAAGTTTGATCCCTAGTCTGGGAACTAAGATCCCACAAACTATGTAGCATGGTCAAAAAAAAAAAAAAAATAGAATAATGTGAGGTGAATGTTCCTTGGACTGCAAGGAGATCAAGCCAGTCAATCCTAAAAGAAATCAGTCCTGAATATTCATTGGAAGGACTGTTGCTGAAGCCGAAACTCCAATACTTTGGCTACCTGATGCGAAGAGCTGACTCATTTGGAAAGACCCTGATGCTGCAAAAGATTGAAGACAGAGGAGAAGAGGACAACAGAGGATGAAATGATTAGATGGCATTGCTGACTCAATGGACACAAGTTTGAGCAAGCTCTGGAAGTTGGTGATGGACAGGGTAGCCTGGAGTGCTGCAGTCCATGGGGTCACAAAGAGTTGGGCATGACTGGGTGACTGAACTGAAATGAACTGAGCTGAAAGATAATGAAAGTACCAAATATTGTTAGATATAGTCTTCAGCAGGACTAAAGAGAATATTTATAACCTTAAATTCTCAAGTTAGAAGAGAAAGATTAGAATATTAATGGGCTATGTATCCAACTCAAGAAGTTTTTAAAAAGAACAACAATGTAAACCCAAAGAAAATATAAATAAAGGAATAAAAGGAGTGAAGCTAAAACTTTTTAAAATAGTAAACAAAGATATATATAATGCTTATTAATAGCTAGTTCTTTGAAAAGACAGATAAAATAGAGAAATCTCAGGCAACATTGGTTCAGAAAAAAAGTGGGCACAAGAAACAACTGTAGGAATGAAGAAAGTACAGATGAAGGAATAGAGCAGAGACTGAGAATATTATGAAAAATTTTATGCCAATGATTTTGAAAACAACATGAGAAATTTCTGAGAGAATATACTTACCAAGACTTATCCAACACAACATAAAAATCTGATTAAGTTTATAAAACTAAAGGAATTGTATCNAAGAACAACAATGTAAACCCAAAGAAAATATAAATAAAGGAATAAAAGGAGTGAAGCTAAAACTTTTTAAAATAGTAAACAAAGATATATATAATGCTTATTAATAGCTAGTTCTTTGAAAAGACAGATAAAATAGAGAAATCTCAGGCAACATTGGTTCAGAAAAAAAGTGGGCACAAGAAACAACTGTAGGAATGAAGAAAGTACAGATGAAGGAATAGAGCAGAGACTGAGAATATTATGAAAAATTTTATGCCAATGATTTTGAAAACAACATGAGAAATTTCTGAGAGAATATACTTACCAAGACTTATCCAACACAACATAAAAATCTGATTAAGTTTATAAAACTAAAGGAATTGTATCAGTAGGTAAAGTCTACCCCTTTCCTCCACACACAAAAGTATCAGACAAAGATTATTTTACAGAATAATTTGCACAATATACTCAAAGACCTATCTTATACAAATGAATCTAGGATATGAGAAAAGAAGGAACATATGTTATAATTCTTTTCTAACCAAGTGAAACATACATAACTTGACTAAGTTAGCCTTGTGAAATGATAGGATGAAAGGACAGTTTAATATTAGCAATTCTATTATGTAAGCCATGACTTCCCAAGTAGGGCAGTGGTTAAAGAATCTGCCAACAAATACAGGAGATGCAGGAGATGTGGGTTCGATCCTTGAGCTGGAAAGATCCCCTGGAGTAGGAAATGGTGACCCATTCCAATATTCTGGCCTGGGAAATCTCACGGAGAGAGGAACCTGGCAGTCTACAGTCCATAGGGTCGCAAAGAGTCAGACATGACTTAGCGACTGGGTATGCATGTAAGCCATATAAAGTTGCCCTATTCATCATTATGACAAAACAGTCATATGTTGGCAACTTCATATGGCTCAACCTAATAATTTACCGCCATAGGGGACTAAAGAGGAAAGATGACTTGACCATCTCAGCAGGTAAAGAAAAAATGCTTACATTGAATATCAAACTTAGTGATGCAGCATCATAAGCATTCCCTTTGAAATTAAGGAAAAGACAAACAGCCATCACTAGTTCTATTTTACATGATACTGATTTATATTAATTGGAAAGAAAGAAAAAAAAAGAAACAAACTGCATACTGTAACTTTTTTCTATGTAAATAATGCAAGAGAATCTACAAATTATGAAAAACTTAAATAATTTTGCAGTGTTGCTTGAAGTAAGATCATTATACAAACATTGAATTGTTAAACACCAAAATTAAGCAAACTACAAACG
>SJYW01026617.1:0-18369 GCA_006410735.1 Raphicerus campestris
TCCAGCCAGCAGTCAGCAACAAGCCAGGGCCCTAAGTGCCAAACCCAAAAGAAATAAATTCTGCCAACAACCTGAGTGAGCTTATAAGAGGATTCTTTCCCAGTCTAGCTTCCAGATAGGAACAGAGCCAGGCCAGCACCTTAGCTGCAGCCTTGTGAGACCCTAAGCAAAGGACCCAACTGGGTCTGCACAGATAACCAGTATCCCATGTCTCTGTCTAAGCACTGGAGAAAACTAACAAGGGAGAGTGACAGCTACACTAAAGATACCTGAATAACCTCTCTGGCTGTGAGCCTGCCTGGGGACAGGTGATGAACTTCGTTACCACTTAAGGTCCCGTCTATCTGTAGCATTTAGGGCTTCTTCACATACCTTGATGTCTCCTTAACATTTTCTTTACATCAAAGTAAAGCTCAGAAACATTGCACACAGTATGAAGGTCCAAAGAGAGGGCCTCTGGTTGTTCTAGCTTCACAGCCCAACTCCTAGAATAAGCAGAAACCAAGACTTCTTCAGTGTAAATTCCATTTAGCTCTGTATACCCACACCTCTTTCCCTCCTGAACTCATATAGGACTCACCTGTTCAAAGTATCTTTCACATCCTAAGAAGAAACAAAGACAAAAGATAAGTGTGGGAACATCAATATTTCATGGGACTTGGCATGTGAGGCTGTTCTCTCTAATACTCCTTCCAAAGAAGTAAAAAGACTAATCCTGGCCTTAGATATTGATGAATACCTAGAGATGATGATTTCCATCCTGGCCCCATGGGATAGTCAGCATATCAGGGTGTTTATCTGTTACCTTCCTTGCTCTATGGAAGAAAGCCAGGAGCTTTGTCCCATGCTCCCTCTGGAAAGACTTGCTTTCAGTGACCTCATTTCCTTCAGAGTGAGCCCATATTAGAGACACTTACTGCAAAGGTCCAAAGTGGTGAACCCAGGCTTAAGCTCTGAGACTGGGCCACTATGGTGGTAGCAGCAGGTATCACATGGTGGTGGGGCATCGAACTACATTCTCATCCTTACAGGGTGACCCCTAGTTCTGTTAGTAGGAACAGGAAAAAACAGCTACAGTCATAGTTTAGTTTATTGTAATGGGCTGGATCCAAAAGAGCTCTGGAGGGCTCTACAAGCAAATCAAGGGAAAAGTAATCACTTATTTTGACTGCCCCACTTTGTCACCCATCAGTCATCTGAAGGGGTATTTCAGAAGACACTTTCACAGTCAGAGTTTTGTAAACATGGTACAGAAACAAATGGTAGCCAAAGTTGTCCCATGGTTCCATTTAGCCAAGGAACCCACCATAGCCATATTATTTCTAATTCACCTAGAGCCACTCACTCTATAGACTGGTGGGGGCCACCTTGCAAACATTGATGTGTATCTAAAAGGAACATTAAATTTAAATTCCCTACACTAATGTGCCATTTCTGAAAACAGGCAAGCCTCATCAAGCTTCCTATGGTTCCTCACCATTCTCCTGCTGAAAGGTCAAGAACAAATACCTTCCCTCCTTACTCCAAGTGCATGTGGTCTTACCTGAAGCAATTTCTGAGCTGAGCCCTGACATTTATTCTCTAGTTCCAGGATGTGGCTCTGGAGTTCATGGTTCTTCTGCTCAAGACTGGCCTCTTTGTCCCTCAGTCTCTTCAGAGTTTGCTCTTTTTCTTTCTCCAGTTTCCATAGATAAGACTTCTCTTCCTCATGAAGGAAGCTCTGGAGAGTCTTAAAGTCAGACTGGATTTTTTGTTTCTGAACCTCTATCTTCTCCTTGAGTCAGGAAAAGTGGAAACAAACCAAATGCCCATTGATGGATGAACTGATATGCAATCTATAGATACAGTGGAATACTATTCAGTCTTAAAAAGGAATGGCATTCTGTTACATGCTACAATATGGATGAATCTTAAAGACATTATACGAAGTGAAGTAAACCAGAAAAAAAGAGCAAATATTTTATGATTCCAGTTATATGAGGTAACAAAAACTGTCAAATTCATAGAGACAGAAAGCAGAGTAGTGGAAGGAATGGAACTGTACACATACAAATAGTTAAATAGTACATTTTGTTATGTATATTTTAATACATACACACACAAAAGTAAGTTTGCTCAGCTATCATAAGATTATTTTCCCAAGACTCATTCAAGCTGGAAAATTGTCCCACTATAGAGTCATGCCTGAAAGGCAGATATTCAGATGTGGGAGAAGTTATCACAATTTCTAGACTCACCCTATTTCCTTATTCAACCAGCATGCAAAAGAGATGGGCAGAAGTGATAAATAATTTAATCATGGGACTAGAACCAAGGTCCAAAATTTTATCAGTTAAAGGATAAAAATGAGTTTTTATTTGAGATGTAAGAAGGTAGCTCTGAGTCTGAGAGGATTTCTTGAAACAAAAGTTTATAGTGAACATCACCAAGGCTGGACTTTAAGGCACCCAAGCTGACAGGATAGTCCATTATTCTCAGCAGCGGGAGGTCTGGGTAGCAGACTTTTGTCATAGTTAACTATGAAATAGTCATCCACCAACCTGGGTCCATGTACTCAACCTTATGTGTAAGAGTGACAGAAACCACATGATACAGCTTGTCAGACTCAGCTTCCATTTGGTGAGAGAAGAACTGCAATCTCCATGGATGATTTCTCAATTCATACAGTGTTTCAATGGCTGTGATATGGTTGAAGGGTCATTGATGGGGTTTCCGTGTATATATTAGTTGTAATCAAAATCCTCTCCACTGCCTAAGATCCCAGAAATGAGAGAGGTAAGAGTGTCCTCTGAGAGCTTAAGTTTAACAACCATACCTAAAGGATTGGAGCAGAGAGGTTAGAAGGTTGGAAGAGACCTCTGAAAGAGGCAAAATGCCTCACTGGTCTGTGGGATTTGTCTGCAAGTTGATGAATTACATAAATATTCTGTAAAGAAATGCATCTCTGATCGGGGGAGGCTGGTCAGCCATGAAAATAGTCTTATAGACCTGAGAGTCTGCAGTACTAAGTGTGTAGATTCTTGGAGCACTTGGATCTTCCTTATAATCCAGGTAGATTTCCTTCATCAGCTTCGTGAGCTTCAGTAATACGAATCTCAACCTGGAGTGATTCTGTTTTCTTAGCAGTCACAAGGGTTGATTTCTGAGCTCATAAGGCTGAGAGCCACACCCTGTACTGCAGTACGTATGCCACAGCAATAAGGTTAATAAGGCCTTCAAATCAGGAAGTTACTTTGAGATATTAAGAACTGAAACTCAGTGAAGAATGACTCTAAGTAAACAGGCATACCAGTTCTGCTTCTCCTCACTGAGGTTTCAGAATCCTAACCAACCACTACTGAAAGGTTGAAGGGATTGGAGATAAATTCTCATAGATTTTAGACAACAAGGGGCATAAAAACAGTAGTTTCTTCTTTGGATTTTGTCTATTTGGTCTGGTTTAGTGACAATAAGTTTTCACTATGCTTTGCCCAATCACCCCCTATATCTAAGCTCTAGGATGGAAAATAGCCTGAGATCAATAAGCCCCAACTCTTACATTCCATTTGGTTATTTGCTCTGCCGTGAACACCTTCAGGTTCATACATTCCTCTTCCAGTTGCCTCAATTTTGTCACAGCTTGCTGGAGCTTTTCCTGAAGGAAAAATTGAGTGAATAAAGTCTATTCAACAATTCTTCATTAGCCACCTAAGGGGCAGCCCAGCCCTCCAAGACTATTAGAATGCAACTGAATATGCATTGAGTCCTCACACTTTGCCAGGAAGCATGCCAAAGACTGTGTTTTGCTGTTGTTGTTCAGTCACTAAGTCGTGTCCCACTCTGCAACCCCATGGACTATAGACTGCCATAGTCCTATGGAATGGACTGGAAATCCATTTCCCAGGTGAGATTACTGGAGTTGGTTACCATTTCCTTCTCCAGGGGAACTTCCCAACCCAAAGATTGAACTGTATCCCCTGCATTGGCAGGTGGATTCTTTACCACTGAGCCATCAGGAAAGCCCAAGGGCTATATATGCAGTAACATATTTGATTCCCTTGGCAACCCTGAGCAGTTAGTAGGATTTTTAGCATCATTTCTGTGCTGCAGAAATAGGCTTAGAAAGGGAATAAATAACCTGCCCCAAGTGCTGTAACTGGTGGGTGGTTGGACTGTGATTCCAGTTCATCTGCTGACCCAGAGTCTGAGCTATATCCACCAGCACTAACAGTCTTGCCAAGGAAATGCTACACATAAAACAAGATAATAATTACCTAAAAATATTTTATTTAATAATGTACTGACCCAAACAGAACCAATGCTGAAGTGTTTGGCACACAGGGAACTTTGTATGTAGTATGGTGAGTCAAGAAGAAAAGATTAGGCTGCCAGCCAAATTTATTAGAAACAGTTAATGGAGGAGGGCGGCTCTGAGGCCTTTTGAAAAATGGTATCATGAAACTAAATGGTTTCAAGTGATTTAGTATCCATATCAAGCTTTTAGGTTATTTTTCAAGACAGTGTCTCACATTTTTATGGAAAGCAAGTTTAAGCTAAATCAAATTGCTAGCTGTGATCAATACTAAAAGAATCGGCTCCTGTCCTAAACCCAGTAAGTATACTCATTAATTCTTGCATGCTGTCAACAAAGGGCTCTGCAGAACTTGTTAGCAAGTCAGTACTGCAGTTGCTACATGCCAAATGCTATTCTAAGCTTTACATGTATTATGTCCTTAAGCCTTATAACAACCTGAGCATGTATGTTGGGGAGGAAGGGAACTACTCTTATCCCCATTCACAGTTAGGGAAACCAGGGCATGAAGACATTAAATAACTTGCTCAAAGCCACCCATCTAATAAGTAGCTGAACTAAGATTTCAAACTAAGCAGTCTAACTCTCTAGGCTTAGAATCATCACCCCATGGTGCTNGCTTGCTGGAGCTTTTCCTGAAGGAAAAATTGAGTGAATAAAGTCTATTCAACAATTCTTCATTAGCCACCTAAGGGGCAGCCCAGCCCTCCAAGACTATTAGAATGCAACTGAATATGCATTGAGTCCTCACACTTTGCCAGGAAGCATGCCAAAGACTGTGTTTTGCTGTTGTTGTTCAGTCACTAAGTCGTGTCCCACTCTGCAACCCCATGGACTATAGACTGCCATAGTCCTATGGAATGGACTGGAAATCCATTTCCCAGGTGAGATTACTGGAGTTGGTTACCATTTCCTTCTCCAGGGGAACTTCCCAACCCAAAGATTGAACTGTATCCCCTGCATTGGCAGGTGGATTCTTTACCACTGAGCCATCAGGAAAGCCCAAGGGCTAAATATGCAGTAACATATTTGATTCCCTTGGCAACCCTGAGCAGTTAGTAGGATTTTTAGCATCACTTCTGTGCTGCAGAAATAGGCTTAGAAAGGGAATAAATAACCTGCCCCAAGTGCTGTAACTGGTGGGTGGTTGGACTGTGATTCCAGTTCATCTGCTGACCCAGAGTCTGAGCTATATCCACCAGCACTAACAGTCTTGCCAAGGAAATGCTACACATAAAACAAGATAATAATTACCTAAAAATATTTTATTTAATAATGTACTGACCCAAACAGAACCAATGCTGAAGTGTTTGGCACACAGGGAACTTTGTATGTAGTATGGTGAGTCAAGAAGAAAAGATTAGGCTGCCAGCCAAATTTATTAGAAACAGTTAATGGAGGAGGGCGGCTCTGAGGCCTTTTGAAAAATGGTATCATGAAACTAAATGGTTTCAAGTGATTTAGTATCCATATCAAGCTTTTAGGTTATTTTTCAAGACAGTGTCTCACATTTTTATGGAAAGCAAGTTTAAGCTAAATCAAATTGCTAGCTGTGATCAATACTAAAAGAATCAGCTCCTGTCCTAAACCCAGTAAGTATACTCATTAATTCTTGCATGCTGTCAACAAAGGGCTCTGCAGAACTTGTTAGCAAGTCAGTACTGCAGTTGCTACATGCCAAATGCTATTCTAAGCTTTACATGTATTATGTCCTTAAGCCTTATAACAACCTGAGCATGTATGTTGGGGAGGAAGGGAACTACTCTTATCCCCATTCACAGTTAGGGAAACCAGGGCATGAAGACATTAAATAACTTGCTCAAAGCCACCCATCTAATAAGTAGCTGAACTAAGATTACAAACTAAGCAGTCTAACTCTCTAGGCTTAGAATCATCACCCCATGGTGCTGCTTCTACTACTACTTGGTGGGAAAATAATTCCAATGGGACTATCCCCATGACAGCAATTAACTGCTCCATGGAGTTTAAGGAAGAGCTGCCATGTGCTGAGTGGTGGTCAGTATTGGCATACACTGATGGAGGACTCAGAACCTTAATAGAAGATCACCTCCAATTCATGGAAGGGGGGGACAAGGAGCTCACACTGGGGAGAACAATTTTCTCAAATTTAGGACAGAGAAGGAATAGGCAGCAAGACTATGCCCACTAAGTTCCATGATTGCAAAGGTCAGTCTTCCTTTACATGATTTTTTTCAATGGTTTTGTCTTTTTATTGGAATATAATTGCTTTACAATGTTGTCAGTTTCTGCTGTACAAAACCATGAATCAGCCATTTGTATATATATTTATATATCCCCTCCTTCTTGGCCATCCCTACCACTGCCACCCGCCCCTCCATTCCACCTGTCTAGGTCATCATCACAGAGCAGAGCTCAGCTCCCTGTGCTATATAGAACCTTCTTGCTAGCTTTCTGTTTTACACATTAGTACTGTACTCACTCAAAATGTGAGTACATGCTTTGAGTGAGAAACTCAGGAGTTGCTCAAAAGCTCACTCTCTGCTTTATCCTTGATGACCAATCACTTCCAAATCCTTCCACTCACACTCTTTCCTGAATGTGGCTTAGAACTGATCTCTTTCCACTTCTCACAGGAATAATCTGAATTTTACTACTTAGTATTCCTTTCATTGTATCAATACCAGAATGTTCTTTTCATTGTTAGCCCGATCCTTCACTCTGCAAATGAAAATCCCCCCAAGGCCAGGACTACTCTGGGCTAGGATGCAGACCTGATTTTCATTCCCGTAACATCACTTGCCTCCCCTGTATACCCTCCTGGCCTAGTCATAGCAAGTCAGGTATGCTCCCATGGCTGTGCCTTTGCACATGTGGTCCCCTCTGTCTGGAATGTCCTCTCCCTTCTCCATACTTCTATTAATATATTTGGTTAATTTTTATGTATTCTTCAAGAGTCATTCTTGGGAAGATTCCTTAGTTACTACTCCCCACCCCTTAGTGCTCTGCTCCACCATCCAAATCAGGGGACTCCAGGCAGCCTGTTTGCTGATTTGTCTTTCCTATTAGACTGTAAGACATCTAAGGTGGTGTGTCTTTGACCCCTGTGTTTTCAGACTCTTTCCCGTGGTCTTGCACATTGTTGTTTCTCAAATTACACACACGGTATGAAGCAATAAAACATGCAGGTATGCACATGGCATTCTAAAGCAGGGAGGAGTTCATCAGAGCCAGAAAGGATAGGGACAAAAGTGACCTTTGGGACTTGATTTAGTGAGGACCCATCATTCTACTTTTCAGATGAATGACAGGATATAGGAATTCAGGATCCTAATCTTGGGTTTCACGCCAAATAATCTCAGGTCTTAGGGGGCAATATGAGGCCAAGTACTCGCCAAAGCCCTATGGGCCACCACTCACCTTGTAGCCTTGGCATGCTTCTTCCACCAGAGCTGTGACATGCCCTTTGTGCTGGGCTCCACGATCACAGAGCCAGCAGATGAGCTGGCCCTCGTCTTCACAGAACAGGCGGAGCTTCTCTTTATGTTCCTCACATGACATCTCCTGGTCCATCTCCTTGATGACTTCGATGAGATTTCCCAGCTGCTTGTTGGGTCGGAGGCTCTCCATGTTAAATGGTGCTCGACACTGGGGACAGGAGAATGTCTTCAGCCATGGTTGCATCCGGTAGAGGTTCTCAAAGAAGCTCACTATGCACATGTGGCAGTAGCTGTGTCCACAGCTGATGCTCACTGCGTTAGTCATCAGGTGCAGGCAGATGGAGCAGGTGGCTTCCTCCCTCATCTTCTTTGAGGCCATGGCTTCTCCTGTAAAGCTCCAATATTGAATCTAGACCCAGAGATGAAGTAATCAGAATTTTTCCACAGTGATGGAACTTTACCTCTCCTGAGTCTCTGTGCAATGCGCTGGTTGCCACTGGTTTCAGCAGGTCATGAAGTCTTCTCTAGAGAGAGAAGAAATAGGTTGGAATTTAGACAATGCATTGAATGTAGCTGTGTTGTGGAATATGATTCTGACTCTTACATGTGGCCACTTTAGTTACAATTAAATAGAATTTAAAATTCTGTTTCTCGCACCTCTTTGCCATATTTAAATTTCTTAATAGCTGCAGGTGATTGGTAGCTATATGAAAGCCCATATGAAAGCCCAGATAGAGAACATTCCATCACTGTGAGAAGTTTTCACTGAGAGAGGGAGAGAAACCAAGCCAACTTCCTCAACCAAAGCTGCAGCAAGAGAGAGAACTCAGTGAGGGACTGTTAAGTCTTTCCCCCTGTAATGAACATCAAGTATAATTAGTACCAGAATTGTTTCCTTGTAAGTGGTAGTAACACTTAGGTAAAGGGGTGGTCTATTAAGGATCTGATTGAGACAATCAAATTTGACTCTAAACCCTCACTCCTACCCCACAAAGAACAAAAGACACCATAATGAAGTCCCTAGTGGAAACCTAACTGGATGATAATGAAAGCAAAAAAGACAACCAGAAGAACAAGCAAAGAAATCAAGTTCTTTTCCCCGCTCCCTGACCNCTCACTCCTTCCCCACAAAGAACAAAAGACACCATAATAAAGTCCCTAGTGGAAACCTAACTGGATGATAATGAAAGCAAAAAAGACAACCAGAAGAACAAGCAAAGAAATCAAGTTCTTTTCCCCGCTCCCTGACCTGAGGAAAAGAGAACTGGAAAGAGAGCTGGGAAGAGAAGGGCAGCAGAACTCCTTGACAGCTAGGGAGGTGACTGTCTCTTCTCCAGGCAGGACTTGCCTCTCAGGAAAAGTTCAGAGTGACTGGAACACAGGGAGTTTGCAGAATCCCGGATAAGGGAAGGTGAGAAGCAGATGGGAAGGCAGGGCCTCAGAACCCTGAGGGCTTAACCCCTAGGGACCTGACAACCAACAGACAAAGGAGTCGACCCTCTCACCCACAGCTTAGACTGCTTTGGGAACCTGGCTCAGTTCCCCATTCCTGGTAGTTTGTCAGGGAGGGTAGCAGAGGATGAAGGAAGTTGGGAGTGGCTTTTCCTTTGAACTGACAGGGCCAGAATCAAAAGCAAGGATTCATATAAAGTTACTGGATAGGCTATGTCTCTCTAATAACCAGGACCAGTCTCTTGGATCCAAAGAGAATTTCTTCTGGAGATTTCTGTTCTTTGGCAGGTTATCTCCCCCACGCCATACACTAGGCTCCTCTCTGCCACTGGTGCTGTGCTCCTAGGGGAGAAGGACCTCCCCTCATCTGAGCTCCCAGGGTGCCTGTCCTGGATCTTAACTCACCTCACATTCTGTATCTTCAGAGATTTAACATGGAGTCTGGCCAAGAAGAAAGCAGACCGCGCGTGAGAGCCATGAAGCAAAGACCTGGCTACCCCGTCCCCTCCTCCAACACACGTCTCCTATCCGTGCAGAAAACAAAAGAAAAGATGGGTCTGACCTTTTCCACTCCCTTCTCCACACAGCAGACAGTCACATATTCGCTGCTAGTTCCCTCCGTAGCTGCTGGTTCCTGAGGTCCGGGTGAGGAAGTTAACTACAAACAAAAGCGAAACTACTTCAGAAGGCGGGGCTGTATAAGATCCGGGGAGGAAACTGGTGAAATGGCGCATATCTGTGGCACTCAGCTTGCGCTGAAAGGGAGGGGAGATGGTAGGAAAAATATTTTTCTTTTACAGCAATAAAAAGAAGGAGCAAATTTAACAATTTTGTCTCGATAACCTAAGTGATGTGAAATTTCACCCCAAATATGTATAAAATTTGGCTTCTGGTTACAACTTACCAGGGTCTATTTCTCTCTTTTTCTTTTCTTTATGCCCTCCTCAGCACCAGAGTTCTCAGAGCTCTTTCAGTTTCCAGGAGGTGAGATGAGTTTACTTCTAGTTCACCTTTACCACCCTTTGGGATCTCAGTTTTATTGGTGGTAGTGGAGGTGTCTTCTTTTAGACATATCACCTTTGCAGGATCTTTTTTGATTTTAGACTATATTTTCTAATGTAAATAGTTTAAGCTATACATTTCCCTGTAGGCACTGTGTAGTTGCCTCTCACAAAGTTATATATGCGTTATTTTCATCAGAGTTCAAATATAATTTTTATTATGATTTTTACATGGTAGATTAATTTAGAAGTATGTTGCTTAAATTTCCACAAATTGGGGGCTTATGTGATCTTAGTTCCCTGACCAGGGTTGGAACCCAGGCCCTGGCAGTGAAAGCACTGGAATCTTAACTGCTGGACTGCCAGGGAATTCCCAAGACAACATATGCTATCTGATTTAGATTCCTCTAACTTTATTGACTTATATAGTGGCCCAGAATATGTCTATCATTATGACTATAACCATATGTACTTGAAAAGAATGTGGATGCAGATATTCAGTATAATTCAGTACAATGTTCTTTAAATACCAATTTGTTCAAGGTGATAGATAGGGTTTTTCAGTCTTCTGTGACTTTTTAGATGTTTTATCTAGGTATTATATCCCTACTGAAAGAAAGGTATTAAAATCTCCAACTGGGGTTATAGAATTGCTTATTTTTTCCCTTTAATTCTTTCCATTTTTGCATCATGTATTTTGAAGGCTTGTCATTAAGCTCATGCACATTTATGATTATGTTTTCTTGATGAAAAACGGACCCTTTTATCAATACAGAATGGTACTCTTTATCTCTGGAAATGCTCTCTGTCTTAAACTCTATTTTTTATTAATATAGACACCCCAATCTTTGTATGCTTACTGTTTGCATAAGTGTGAAGTGTTAGTCATTCAGTCGTCAGTCGTGTACTACTCTTTGAGAACCTGTGGACTGTAGCCCATCAGGCTCCTCTGTCCATGGAATTCTCCAGGCAAGAATACTAGAGTGGGCAGCCATTCCCTTCTCCAGGGAATCATTCCAACCCAAGGATTGAACCCTGGTCTCTACATTGCAGGCCTATTCCTTACCATCTGAGCCACAACCCACGCCAGTATTCTTGCCTGGAGAATCCCATGGACAGAGGAGCCTGGTGGGCTACAGTCCATGGGATCACAAAGAGTTGGACACAACTGAAGCGACTTAGCACACACACTCATTATTACCAGTCTTCTTAATGCCTTACTTGTTTATATGTTTACCAGTAGATGGCACTCTCACATTTATGTCTCCATGGCTTTGCCTTTATGAAAGCATAACTACTTCTTTGACATTACATTTAAAAAAATGTAAATTTAATCTGGCTCTTATAAATGATTTTAAATGATTCATACTAACAATGACAATTAAATCCTGTCATTTAAAATGTAAGCATTTATTAACATGATGAGCATTTATTGAACAGCTTTTTTAGTACTCTTGCCTGGAAAATCCCGCAGATGGAGGAGCATGGTAGGCTATAGTCCATGGGATCGCAAAGTGTCAGACATGACTGAGCAACTTCACTTTCATTTTCTTTTTTATGGCAGACACTAGCCTGGATCCTAGGAATATATCAACTAAAAAAATTTATTTCCTTTAAAAATTTCCAGAAAGTCAAAATATTTTTTTAAATTAATTATGTTCTAAATGTTATACAAGGTAAAAAAAAAAAAAAATATTGAGGCTGAGGAAGAAAAACAAAGAAGCAAAAACTCCTGGCAGAACCTGGCAGAGGTGATAACCTTTGAGCTATGTTCTGAAGAAGTGAAAATTCACCAAGAGAAGGGAGTTCAGGATTACAGAACGACTCTTGTAGAAAGATCAGGGTCATTAAAAATATTCCTTTTTATGTAAATACAGTGAAGTTCCAGGACTGAGAGCGTGGGCGTCATCAGGAGGGTTGGTTTCAAAGAAATCTGGGAATCTAGCAGAACTCATATCTGCTTCCTCCTCTCTCCTGTGCACATTTCATTATGCAGTGATTATATGGCTGGAAAAATTCAATACCTCCATTGATCCAAAGTGCTGGGGGAAGGTGAAGAATGAACCTGTTTGCTTGTTTTTTCTGAGCTAGGCTCTTCCTCTTTTTCACCCAATCCCCTCTCCTTGAAGGGGCCCAGACAGCCTAAGTCCAGATCCCAAGGACCTCTTAACTGCAGACAGAACCTGATTCCTTCCAGAGATGAACTAAAACCCTTCGCTAACTCTTAGCCACAGTCAAACTCAATCTCAGCTTCCCTTCCTGTAAGTCTCCACCCCTAGGAAAAATCCTCTACATTCTAACACCTTTCAGGGTCACAGAGGTGCCTAAAACAGTACAAGAGATAAAGGACAGAGATAAAGAGTGGTCTCCATAAGGACATGGGACCAGAGACAGGCTCACTGCTGGACATCTGGAGCTGATATCAGACTCTATGGTTCAAGGGTATTAGTTTAACTGTTACTGCTGCAAAATGAATTGCTAGCAACTTAGTGGCTTGAAACAATGCACATTTATTCTTACCAGTGTCTGTAAGTGAGTTCAGGCATTTCTTAGCTGGGTTCTCTGCTTCAGGGTCTCACCCGGCTACAGTTCAGTTGTTGGATGAACCTAAACTCTCATCAGAAATGTAAAGCGGGGGATATCTACTTCCAAGCTCCCTTGAGTTGTTGGCAAAAATCCAACAAAAATCCTTATAGATGAAGAATTGAAGGTTTAAATTTCTTTGTGGAGGCTGCCTCAGCTCCAATAGTCTCCTAGTTTCTGCCTTTGTAGGGGTTTCCTAATATAACCACCTGCTTCCTCTAAGCCAACAAAAGAGAAAGAGAGCAAACATGTTACAAGATGGAGGATGATATAGCATATGACATAATACACTCATGGAAATGACATCCCATCACCTGTGCCGTATTCTGTTGGTTGGAAGCAAATCCCAGGTCACTCACACTCAAGAGCACAAACACAGGCAGGAAGACAAGGAGACAGGGATCACCGAGGTCATCTTAGAATCTAACACATGACGAAATAGGTGGCAGATCAGTCTTTGACTGATGACATTCAGGGCTATAAGCCTTAGAAAGATAGAGTCCTGAGGGGGCAGGGGGGCAAACACAGACTAAGGCTGATGACTGGGACCTCAGTCAAGCTGCCCACAGGATCAGAGACCAGATTTGAGATAATCAGAATACTGTCATAGGGTAGGAAGCTTGGAATGCTAGGGCAAGACCTGGAGTGGTTCTGGAACATGAACCTTAAAATGCAGATGAAGGCAACACAGACAGCTTAAGCTTAGCCCTGAGGGAGACGCAGGAGGGAAGAGAGAGACTGAGGAGACACAAATAAAAACACTGGCTTTTGGTTTGCACACGAAAATTTCAAAATTTAAGATTATAGACCTAAAAAAAGAGAAGTCAGACTCAACAAATGGAACATGAATTTACTTTAAGAAAAATAATTTCAAAGTCAGACAATGCTAACTATGTTTGAACTGCTTAAGGAAATAAATGAAAGATTAACTTTTAATTAAAATCACCAGGAAATTATGAAACTGAAATACATAGAAATTAAATAAAAAAGGTTGACTATTTTTAAAATTTAGAATTCCTAGGGAAACTATGGGCATTGAAAAAAGAAACTTTATTGCTAAATAAATTTTTGACTAACTATTATTCTTGCAATGAATTATAGATGAAATACAGTGGAAGAGTATAAGAGCATTTCTTTCTACATAAAGAAGCCTAGTGGGTAACAATCCATGAGCTCACAAAGAATCAGACATGACTGAGTGACTGACAAAGCAGCAATGAGCCAGCATGGGAACTGGTATCATCTGGAAGCCTGATATAAATGCTAAACCTCAGGCCCACCCCAGACTCACTGAGGTATTTAGCAGTTTAATAAATTCCCCGTTTAATTCATATGCATGTTAAATTTAAGAAGTGCTATTTTAGGACAGGGGAAGAAAATTTTGAGAGATTTGTTCAGAACACAGAACAGAAAGACAAAGAAAACCATCCATATTGAACACACATATGTGTGTACATGTACATACACACAGACAAATGTGTGCGTATATATATTCACACACACACACACAATTCCATATGCATCGACTATAACTGTTGCTTTTTTTTTTAGTCACCGCTTTGTTTAGTGTTACAGGTTTCTTTTAGCATCTCACTAGTTACTCAAATGAGATAACCAAAGTTAACAGTCTGGTCTGGGTCATAGAATCTCATACAAAAATATTCAGAGAGTTTTCTTGGGTAAATAAATTAGAAATTGGATAAATTAAAAATTTAGAAAAGTGAATCTCTTTCTACGTGTTCTACATTTGCTTTACTCATTTAAAATTGCATGACATTGTTCAAAAGCTTCCAGGTCAAATGATACAGATGCAACTCATTCTTTTAAGCTGTTGCTTAATTTTCTATGATAAGGCTGCATCACAATGTATTCTGTTAGTCCCACTGATATGCATTTAGGCTATTTCCAGTTTGTCCTTCCATCTTTTCTTCTTCTAGTTGGATTTTTACTGAAATCTGTCTATTAATTCACAGAGGATTAATATATTTATGATATTAAGTTCTCCCACCCAATCATAGAGTATATAGTGCCATTTAGCCAGATCTTGTTTTATGTCTTTTAGTACAATTTTATTGTTTTCTTCCTTTGAATCATACTGTCCTTGTTCAAATAATTCCTTAAAAATTTAGAGTTTTTATTACTATGCAATATTAAAAGTCTCTTTCAATTTCTAGTCTTGGCTAGTTATTTCTGCTGCTGCTGCTGCTGCTGCTGCTATGGAGAAGGCAATGGCACCCCACTCCAGTACTCTTGCCTGGAAAATCCCATGGACAGAGGAGCCTAGTAGGCTGCAGTTCATGGGGTCGAAAGCAATTGATTTTTTTTATTTAATGTTTGTCATGTTTCCAGTTAGTTGACCAAATTTCCTTCATGCCTGTGTACTTTAATCCCCAGTGATGTGGAACAATTCTAATTCACCTCACCACATCTCTATGACCTTGTTCTTGCTGGAAGATCCTTCCTCTATATTATTCCTGGCTCTTTCACACCACTCATGAAAACGAACCACAGACTGCCTCCTCCAGGAGGCCTTCCTCTGACACCCTTGTGTTGACAAAGGTCCTTATTTGTTGTCTCCTAGTGCTTGGTGCACACATTTTTAAAAAATAATTTTATTTATTTATTTTTATTTGGGGCTGTGCTGAGTCTTCGGTGCCGCTTGGGTTTTTCTCTGGTTGTAGAGAGCAGGGGCTGCTCTCTAGTTGTGGTGTGCAGGCTTACTGTGGTGGCTTCCCTTGTTGCGGAGCATGGGCTCTCGAGCAAGAGGGCTCCAGTAGTTTCAACATATGGGCTTCACTGGTTGTGGTTTCCCAGCCCTACAGCACAGGCTCAGTTGTGGTGCTCAGGCTTATTTGTTCCATAGCCTGTAGGATCTTCTCTGGTCAGGGATCAAACCTGTGTCTCCTGCATTCCCTAAGTCACCAGGGAAACCCTTTTTGCACACATGTATTGGTTTTTATTACTTTTCATCCCAGTTGTCTGTCTTTGTGTGTAGTCTGATTCTGGATGCCAAACTCTATGGAGTCATGGGTCAAGTCTTAAACAAACTGATATTCTTGGAAGCTAGCATCCTGTCTGGATCATATAAATTCTCAAAAAACAGTGTGGAATTGAACTTCTCTGACTAGAAACAGTCAGTAATGCCAGGCCAAAGAGACTTAACTTTTTAAGATTCTGATATTTTCCGCTACACTACTCTTGATATTTATAAATAAGTTGTAGGTACTTATTATGGAGCTCACTGAGCTGATTTACACTTTGTTATGTAAAAATCAAGGTGAGGGCTAAGGAGTTTGAACCAGCTGCAGAGGTCTTGATTTTTAATGGCAAATGTGACTCAAGAATTCATCTGTTCAGTGAATTCAGTTCAGTCACTCAGTTGTGTCCAACTCTTTGCGACCCCATGAATTGCAGCATGCCAGGCCTTCCTGTACATCACCAGCTCCCGGAGTTCACTCAAACTCACGTCCATCAAGTTGGTGATGCCATCCAGCCATCTCATCCTCTGTCGTCCCCTTTTCCTCCTCCCCCTAATCCCTCCCAGCATCAGAGTCTTTTCCAATGAGTCAACTCTTTGCATGAGGTGAAGAGTACTGGAGGCCAGAGTACTGGAGTTTCAGCTTTAGCATCATTCCTTCCAAAGAACACCCAGGGCTGATCTCCTTCAGAATGGACTGGTTGGATCTCTTTGCAGTCCAAGGGACTCTCAAGAGTCTTCTCTAACACTACTGCTCAAAAGCATCAATTCTTAGGCGGTCAGCTTTCTTTACAGTCCAACTCTCACATCCATACATGACCACTGGAAAAACCATAGCCTTGACTAGATGGACCTTTGTTGGCAAAGTAATATCTCTGCTTTTCAATTAATGTTNACATCCATACATGACCACTGGAAAAACCATAGCCTTGACTAGATGGACCTTTGTTGGCAAAGTAATGTCTCTGCTTTTCAATTAATGTATATTAAACATATACTATAGACCAGATACTGTGCCAAGAGCTGTGGATATACCAGTTCTCAAAATACACAAGATTCCTTCAGGGACCTTTCAAAATCCAACTATAGGATTAAATTTAAACAAAATATGAAACTTGAAAAATATATTTTGAATCTTCTGTGGCATTGGACATTGTTGAACACTCCTTCCTTACCATATTTAGTCCTTTTTTGGTGGATCCAGTCTCAAATACTTTTTCCACAAGGGTTGCTAACAGGTCATGCTTTTCAATTGCAGGAAAGAAGGTACTGTTGTTTTAATTCTTCATGCTACTTATCTACTTTTGAAAAGTAGACTGTGGTAGGCTGAGTAATGGCATCTGAAGATTTTCACATTCTAATCCCTGGAAACTGTGAATATGTTAACTTGTGTGGTAAAGGGGACTCTGCATATGTGATTAAGGATTTTGAGACCTGAAGATAATCCAGTATTTTTCAAGTGAGCCCAATATAATTATCGATACAAGTTTCCTTATAAAGAGGGAGGTAGGAGGTCAGAGGTAGAAAGATTTGAAGATGTTATGCTGCTGCCTTTAAAGATGGAGGAAGCAGCCATGAGCCAAGGAAGCCAGATGACATGAAAAACCAGAAAATGTTAAAAAAAAAAATTCTCCCCTAAAGCCTCCAAGAAGAATGTGGCCCTGATGACATCTTGAGTTTTGGTCCAGTGAAACCCATTTTGCATTTCTGACCTCTAGAATTGTAAGAATAAATCTGTGTTGTGTAATTAATAAGTCACTAAGTTTGTGGTAATTGATTACAGCAACAATAGAACACTTATACAGAGGAACCAAGTAGCTAAGCTAAGGTGCTAGCTCCAGTTGGCTCTTTGGGGGAGTATGGAGAGATTAACAGAGACAAGTAAACTCAATAAGGCAGTCCGAAGCTAATAAAGGCAGAAACAGCAGGACTTCACCTCATTTGATAAGGGCTGAGAGTCTAACTGGAAATACCCAGTAGCAACTACAGTCCAAAATTTAGGAACCTCAAATAAAACACAAGTGCAGAGACTTCCCTGATGGTCCCGTTGTTAAGACTCCATGCTTCCAGTGTAAGGGGCACAGGTTTGGCCCCTGGTTGGAGAAATAAGATTTCACATGCCTTGTGGCCAATAAATAAAAACCCAAGTACAAGTACCAGGAGTCAAGCAGAGATTGGAGTAGAAAGAGCGTAGATAAGAAACAGGAAGGATGGATGCAGGGTAACTTTGTAGTGAGATGTCAGAGTAGCCAAAGTTCACATTTATTAAGCTGTGGACACCAAATGCTTAAGGAAAGCCTAGCTGATTTGTGTGCGTATGTGCTCAGCTGTGTCTGACTCTTTGCAACTCTGTGGACTGTAGCCTGCCAGTCTCCTCTGTTTAGAGTTCTCCAGGCAATAACACTGGAGTGGGTTGCCATTTCCTTCTCCAGGGGATCTACCTGACTGAGGAATCAAACCCGTGTCTCCTGAATTGGCAGTTAGATTATTTTCCACTGAACCACCTGGGAAGCCCCTAGCTGATTTAACAGCACTCTTTAATGGGAGAACATCTCATTTATTGAGGGCCTACTGTGTGCATAGTGAAAGTGAAGTCGCTCAGCGGTGTCCGACTCTTTGCGACCCATGGACTCTAGCCCACCAAGC